>ML784620.1:881832-931582 GCA_009831015.1 Picea engelmannii | reverse complement strand
TATATATATATATATATATATATATATAGTTTTATTACCCACCGACTTTCAAAACAAGTAAAGGTTTAGGAGGAAGTTGGATACAATTATTATTCTAAAATGCCAATGGGATATATTTTCAGTTAATCAGAATTGTCAATATTCCTTTATCAGTCTTCTATCCATACATGATGTTTTCAAAATGTAATCCAAGATTCTTATATATATATATATAATCTTGTAGCTCACTACTTAATTATCGACGATCATTAAGGTTGCGATTTTGTCCTCCTAATAGAGTCCTCACACAACCTCCACAGGAAACCCATCCAACATGCAACTTCCTTATTTCATATCCATAACTATCTGTGTTGGCCTCAACCTTGAGTTAACTTCAGCTGTTTACCAAATATTCCATAAGGAATATAAACATGCATCTTTGTCATGCATCCAAATTATGTATCCACACATATTCCGGTTTTGTTACTTACATCCATGATGTACTTTACCATATGCATAATCATAAGCCCATGTGTAGTTGCCCTAGGTATATTTTTCAGCCCACATACATCATTTCATTAAAATAATTTAAATCATGATTGTTCATAATCATTCTCCCGTGCTCTTCAAAGGCATAATCATTGTCCTCTTATCATAACAATTGAGCATCCTTTCTCCCTTACTTTTTCATCTATTTATATTAGTCTTTCCTGAGCAAATGGAACAAATTCCCCTCAAGCTATCATTCAAAACATGACTTTCATGACTCTTCAAAATGGAGTCAACCATGCATCCATGATATTCATTAAACTTTGGCAAGTGAAATTCTTGCCTCACATTCCACTCATCAAGGTAGTCATATTTTTCCTTTTGTATGCATATATTTATACATCATACATGTGCATCGCTTTCACCTTTAATATCATTCATACCTAATTTATATTAATATTAGTCTTCATGTCAAGAAGCCTCACAATGCATTAAACCCATGTACTCAAACATATACAAACATAATGAAACATTCATCATGCAAGCTCATTTCTTACACCCTTTCCATATCATACATGCACATGGACATATCTAACTTCCATATCCTCCTCCCAAGGATATTTCTTCCATCCTTATGAAAAGCCTCATAGAGACACTCAACACCAGGCTTTTGAACTTTCTCTTGTCACTTCACTTCTACCTTTATGAATGTTGTTCTCAATCTATAGGGTTCCTTTTTACTTGCTTATTGGGCTATTCCAACAATATTTTTCATCCATTATAGGTCAAGTGATTTGACCTTACCATTTCCATCAATCCTCTGATTGTGAGAGATCATACACATATACAAGGTTTAATCCTTTATTGAAGCAATAGTTATTACTGCCACAGATCTTTTCAATCCATTCACATCCAAGTATTTCTATTAGTTACCATCAATATAATCATACTCCTGTAGGATTGGCTATCACTTCCTAAAGAAATGATAGCCTTCTTCCGCCACCATCTAGTATGATTCAATCTTGTTGGGTAAAATCCCAACTGAATTTTAATCTACATCCTTCTACTCAAGGAACTAATGCAAAAAAATTATGTTTAGAAGTAATATTCTCAACAGGATCATCTTAGCCTTGGTAACCTAATCTTATGGCTATACGATAGCACATACAATTGCAAAGTGAAGTCAACTTTTTTATTCATAACATTAGCAACCTACAATGCATATTTCCAAAACATCTATCAACAATATCATGTTTCATTCCTCTCTTTGGTAGAGGGTTAACTAAGCCTCTTAGGAATGGGTAATATAGGGTGTCACCCATTAAAGTCCTTTGATAATAGTTTTTTATACGAATCGTGCATGAGCCCAAGTAGGCCAAGTGTTGCTGCGATGCTATGATACCAATTTGTAACACACCCGACCCCTGAATACCCTTTCTAGGGACGGGGCATCATAATTTTGTTTTCCCTTAAAAAAATCAAATCCTAATTCTGAGACCTCCATCGAATTCTTCTCATTCAGAGCTTTCCAACCACTTCCTTCACACTCAAAATTGAGCTCAGGATTGGAAGAAATTCCCTTCCATAGTCCTTCAGGCACTTATTGGTCAAGGGCCACATGGAATCTACAAGGACCCGAATCATACGTATCATTCCAAGTTCTTCAAGATCCCAGAGCTTCCAATGCTCCTAAATATATGGAGAAAATCCATCCACCAATAATCCGATTATGGATCTCCCTCCACGTTAACGTATATGATTATGAGATACTTTCAATACCTTTGGGAGTATATAGTCTAATGACCCTAGTCTCCCAAAGTTCCTATCTCCCAAACTCCCATGAGCATACCACATCGCTTCAACCTTCAGGCCTTTCTACGATGCTACACCCTAAATCTTTTGGAGTTTCTATCTCCAGAACTCCCATGATCCCGCCACATGGATCTGACCTCTTACCCTTTCAATCTATCCTTGATACCACACTCCAAACCTCCAGAGTCCTGAAGTCCTGGACTCCGGAAGGACCCACTCTCGCACATAGAGTCATATTGGATACGAGGGAAAATATAGGTGGGTCCCTCGTGCTCCTCTCACTAGATGGACCAAACAGTAAGTGCCAGGTGTGATATACATATGAGGTAGTGATGACACATAGCCTCTTCAGATGGTGACATGTGTCACATGTTAATGGGAACATAGGCTCTTTAATATGAGTAAATCCAAGCGACACATGGCACGTCAAACATGGGTCCACATCCCCCTGGGTGATGTTATCACACCACATCACCTTAGACTAATAAACTTCCAAACCCTCCGATCTCATGGTCAAGATGGATCCATGTAGATATTGGGATATATGACCTTCATCACTTCACAACTTCGTCATTCGGGGGTTTCATGGTGTAATCCTCTCCTTACTCATGGAGTAGCTCAAATTTGAATTGATCATGGAGTAGATCCAATGGTCACAAGTGGTCCCAAAGATCCTCCAGGTCGATGGCTCTCATTAATTCATAACTCCGACATTCAAAGTTTTTGACGCTACTATAGCTACATTATCCCAAAGTGGGATTTCGCTGAAGTACCATATGAGAAACCCTCCACTGGTTGACCAGACGGTTAAGAAGGGTCCCCATCAGACTCCCCAGATCAACGACTCACAACATTTCACGACTCCAACATTTGGGTATTTAAGGGTTGTGAAGTTGTGACCGTCTGAAGTTCCGAACTCCCTGAGCTCCGAAGCTAATAAGAACTTAGCACCATTAAGAGTAGCATAAGCTTCCCAGACCTTGGTCATATGGGTCCTCCAAAAGTGCTCATTGGCTACACGCTTAACTCTTTGGCTGATAATTTGTTAAGGCCATGGAAACGATCCTGTGGTCACTTAGGCTACTGGTTTAAAGTAATCTCCCTCCAATTTTGTATAAATTTAAGTACTAACCCTAGGCGGGGTATCTTCGAACCAGCCCAGAGGCCCAACTTATCACATTACACTCATTTTCATACAATGACTTATAGAAGAACAATTATTGGCATTCTCATTATAAATTAAACACTACAAATATTAGTCACCTACACAAAAATTCAGTCATGCATTTAAATTCAATTACACAGGGTTCAAGAAATACTTATCTATTACATGTTGCAGCCAACTAACTGACTGTGGGTGTCTTCCTTTCCACCCAACCATAGGCTCAAAGGAATTCACTCTTAGCACTTTGGCCACCCTCGTTCCAAGCCATGATATCACTAGGAGATATATGCCATTTCTGAGAGACGTTCTCTCTGTCACAACATCCCTATGAGGTTTATCAGATGCTTCCTCAACATAAATATTCTAGCCTTCCTCTTTTCTTCTACATATTTGGGTCGCGTGTTCCCCTCTGTGCATGTTCTCTTGTATGGTGTCTCTCCTGCTCTTTGCAGAGCTTCCTGTGCACGCCTATTTTATTAACTGTCTGTGCGTATATATTTGTATACCTCCTTTCCCAAGATGGTTCTCAACTTATCCTGTTCCTTTTTTCATAAGGAAACTCGGGTCAACCTGGGTTTGTAGGACTTTGTGGTACTTCAGGCTAACAGCCTCCTATCTCCTCAACTAGACCATGCTTCCATTCATGGGGGTGGTTGATTATTCAACCACTAGTCCTTCCTTCATTAACTGATTCCTGTCCTTAGGATCCAGAGGGGGTTTATTATTCCCAACAAGGGAAATTTTTGGTTGATTTGACATAATGAACCTTCTCTTATAGTTTTCCCATTCTTTCCCCTAGTGATATGATGGTCAGTACTTCAAGGCTTCACCCTCACATTTAGTTATTGGAAATTCAAAAAATAATACACTTACATTGTTCCCATGCCATAGCATGGTGATCTTGATAAATGATTAATTACAAGCTGGGGGAAACATGGGTGTTACATATGTGGTTCACCTAGTGTGGGCTATGTCCACCAAATAAATTTCTAGGTCCTTCCTTTTATTATCCATCAAAATGAAGGGATACAACCTACAACTCAACCGCTGTAACTTCCTCTTCTTTATCTCATAGTCTCCTCTCTTAGAATACAATATTCACTTACATACACAAGTGCAATACAATTCCCTCATGAAAAGAGGGTTTCCTTCTAGGGGAAAAACCTTACCATAACTCTACCATCATATCTGTGACCTTATAATGAACGGTCCAGATTGACTTTGAAATTACAATATTTTATAGGACATTTTTTCCCAAAATTTCACTTCGGGGGCGCTGTCCCTGAATCCCCTGCTAGGGTGGGGATCCATTAATTGTCGCCCCCTCCCCCCTTTGGAACCCCCTGATGAGAATAGTGGGGTGGCAAGCCCCCCCACACCCTCCCGTAAGGAAATGGGATCCAAGCACAACTGAAACAAACCTCTGAATCAGGAATATAATAAGTGTCCACAACCAATATCTATTTGTTCACCAATTACCAGGGGAACATTCAAACATGAAAACTGTTCACTTTAAGAAATTCTACTCTTTTTTAAAGTTCATCTAAGATGAACCATTCAACATTCATATTGGTATTTTTTTAGGCATATCTTCATTGAAACTCACTGCAAAATTTCTAGATTGAATATTGAAGATGATACCCATTTTTGCACTAGTTCATGTTTCCTTACTAGCATAATTATTTAAACTTGTGATTGAAGGGGGAATGTTATACTGTGAGTCCCTAAAAAATCACAAATTTCAATATCTCCTTCTTATGATTTGTCATCTTTATCTACTAATGAGGTGTTTTCATTATCCACTGTTGAGTTTTTAGTGAGATCTAGATCTAGAGGTGATCGAATACATGTACTATGTATTGACATCATGAGATGAACACACATGTTGATAATGGCTTAAAGCCTTTTCTTCCAAGTTCTTGTCTAGCTTGTTCTATTTCTTAACAATATGGTGACCTTTTTATTCTTGTGTTTGAATTGAATGGGACCGTACCTAAATCTAAAGAGGAGGTATAATGTTGAAAGATATGATTGTGGATAAGTGGGTAGTCATATTTTTTTATTTTTATTTTATTTTTATGTAAAAGAGATATTTTGTTAGAATTAATTTGCTTACTTTGTGATTGAAAAACTCCTTTGGGTTAGGGTCATATTCCATTGAGAACAATGGATGTGGAGGATTTTTTTTCGTATGGGGGTATATAACTACAACGATTTGTAAAAAGATATAGAGGAATAGGGCACAAGGCCCTTACATAAAAAAATAAAGTATACTTATTGGTGGAGATATCACAACAAGATAAGACCACATATATGTTGTATACACAATAGAGGATAACATGAATTTCTAGTGGTGTGTGCATTCCCTGTAGCAGATAATTATTAATTTGTCCTCTTTTGTACAATTCACAAATCATGTTATTGGTTATTATGTTGTTGTTTTGCTTTATTTAATTGTTTATACAAAACAATTTAAGTTCAAGGAAGCATCTTCACTAAGCTAATACTTGTTGTTTCTCATCACCCTTGCATTTTGATCAACTGATGTAGGGTATGTTTGTTATGCACAAATAAAAATTCCTACAAAATGATAAAAATAAAACAAAATAAACCATATATGTGTTGGATATGTGTTATATTATTTGCATGACTAGAACTAGTGTCTACGTTGCACCAAGTGCGCAAAGGGGTAGAGCCCCCTTGTGCAGGGATTCAGGGGTAGCTCCCCTGAAAAATTTTTCCCTCGATTTTCATGTACATTTTTGGGCGGTCCTCGATTTTCATGTCCATTTTTGGGCAGTTTTTTGGGCACATGATTTTTCACCGATGGTTTTCTATTTCCGGTTAAGGAATTAGGGTTGTTAACTAATCCAAGCCATTATATTAGTGTTTTGGATGCTGCTGGATATTTTATGTATATTCTATTGTACACAATGTATGAATTGAATGAATATATAATATGCTGGTTTTCCCGGTTTGGGTTTCTAGGGGAAAAGTCTCTGTTTAATGTGTGTATTTTCCATTGTATATTTTCTGTTCTTTTATTGAAAATATGTTTGCAGTAAATTATTGTACAAGGTTAAAATATACATGTGGTATCAGAACAATTATTGGCTTCACGGGGACACCTTTGTGGTCAAGGGTTTGGATTGGGACTGTGATAAGCCTTGTTATATTGGGAGATCTGTGGTATTGATTCTTAAAGTGAAAAGAAAAGGTGAGCATTTCGAAAATAGCGATCAAGAAATTTAATGGGAAAATTTTTGAGCTATGGAAGCTCAAGATGGAAAATTTATTGGTAGACAGAGATCAATGGATCACGTTGAATCTAGATACTACACCTACATGAACATCAACAGATGACTGGAAAAATTTGGAAGAAGCTATATAACCTAAGGATGAGAGATGGATACCCAATGACAGAGCATTTGAACACATTCAATACTATGGTAAGTTAGTTATTATCTGTTGAGATTAAAATTTCATATGAAGATAAGTGTATTAGTTTACTATGCTATTTACCAGTCTCATGGGATAGTCTAGTTGCGGCCAGAGGTAGTAATACAACAACCTTGAGTTTTGATGATGTGGTTTCATCCTTGTTGTTGGAGGAGATGAGACAAAATAACATGGAAGGATAGAGCACAAATGCATTATTTTCAAGAGGATGCTCCCAGGAAAGAAATAGATCTAAGTCCTCAAGTGGGAGATATAAATCTAAGGGTATATCTAACTCTGAGAAAGTTTGTAAAGATATGATGGATATGTGGAAAATAAGGGCACTTCAAGAAGTAATGTAGATCTAAGAGTGTTGAGAAAGTGAAGGGATCTGAAGGTGTTCCCTCTACAGAAGAAAAAACCTCCAAGGAAGAAGGATGGGATGTGTACTTGGCTTCTTCAAGACCACATGTAGATCACGAGGCATGAATGGTTGACTCAGGTGCAACCTTTCATATGACTCCCCACAAGGAGTGGTTTTGTGAATATGAAAGGTATGATGGAGGTAATGTTTTCCTAGGTGATGAATCGATAGCCATAATCATAGGGAGAGGAAAATTCAAGTTGAGGCTCATATATGGAAGGATTAGAACACTACCTGGTGTTTTACACATCCCGGGACTGGATAGAAATTTGATTTCTGTAAGCAAAATGGATGATGCAGGGGTAAAAATAGTATTTGAAAAAGAAACCTGCAGGATGGTTCGAGGAACAATGATGTTGCTGAAGGGAGTTTGGATTGGAACTCTGTATAAGATGAAAGGAAACACTATTAGTGATGGGTGTAATAGTTCCATTGTTCTTGATGTTGGAGAAGAAGAAGAAAAAACTCCTACAGTATCCAGAGAAAAGGTTATGCTGTGGCATCAAAGAATGGGGCATATCAGAGAGAAGGGTCTTCGACAACTACATGGTAAATGTATGGTTGAAGGTATGTCTAACTGGTCTTTGGATTTTGATTTCTGTGAACATTATGTATATGGGAAGGATAATCAAGTAAGATTCCCCTATGGTGCAATGAGGGAAGAAGGAATTTTACATTTAGTGAAAAATGATGTTTTTAGACCTGTGATGGTTCCATCATTGGGAAAATATATGTACCATGTCTCATTTATAGATGAATTCTTAAGGAATACTTGCATATATTTCCTCAAGAAGAAATCAGAAGTCTTTGACAGGTTTAAAGAGTGTAAGGATCTTGTTGAGAATCAAATAGAGAAAATAATTAAGGTGTTGAGGACATGTAATTGTGGAGAGTTCTGCAAGAATGAATTTGAAGTGTTCTGTAATAAGTACGGTATAGAAAGGTAGAAGAATACTCCATATACAACTCAACATAATGGAGTTGCAGAAAGGATGAATAAGACACCAATGGAAAAATCAAGGTGCATGCTCAATGGTGTTGGGTTAGGGAAAGAATTCTGGGCAGATGCAGTGGGTACTACATGTTATCTAGTCAATCGATCACCCTCATCGGCATTGGATGACAAGACTCCACATGAGCTATGGATTGGTAAGCAACCCTCTCTCACATGTCTCAAGTTATTTGGTTGTGATGCCTATGTTCATTTTCCAAAGGAAAATAGGAGTAAGCTAGATAAGAAGGATGAAAAGTGTATCTTTATTAGGTATAAATATGGTCTCAAAGGTTATAAGCTTTGGAACCCAGAAACTAAGAAGGTTGTGTATATCCAAGATTTTGTATTTAGAGAAATGAAGGATGTTTTCAAACGGGAAATCCTACCAAGTAAGGAAGAACTAGAGAAAATAGAGTTTGAGACAAAGGATGATGAATCCGAATCTACAAAAGAACAAGAATAATAAGAAGAAGATCCTCATACTCCAGTATTGAGGAGATCGGTGTGGGAAAAAAGGATGCCAGAGAGGTACACTCCACCTGATTTCTGTTCAAATTATTTTTTGTCTATTACTGATGATGATCCTAAAACTGTTAGGGAGGTAGTGGATTAAGAGGATGGAAAACTATGGAAAAAGGCCATGGTAGAAGAAATGACAACCTTGGATAAGAATGAGGATTGGGATCTACTAGAGTTGTCGACTAGAAGAAATCCCATTGGAAACAAATGGGTATTTAAAAAGAAGCTGAATGCATAAGGAAAAGTGGAGAAATACAAAGCTCGATTAGTAGAAAAGGGTTATTCCTAGGTTGATGGAATTGATTTTGGTGAGATTTTTTATCCTGTTTCCAAGTTAAATTCTATTAGATTTCTGTTATCTGTTGCTGTTGCATTTGATTTTAAAGTAGAACAGATGGATCTGAAGACATCATTCCTACATGGGGATTTGGAAGAAGAAATCTACATGAAGCATCCAAAACACTTTGTAGTGAAGGGAAAGAAGGAGCTGGTATGCAAGATGAAAAAGTCCTTGTATGGTTTAAAACAATCACCAAGGATGTGGTATAAAAAAATTGATACTTATGTGTTGGGACTTGGCTTCACAAGAAGCAAAGATAATCACTATGCATATTTTAAATTAATTGGTGATCATTTGATTTATTTGGTCTTGTATGTGGATGATATGTTGTTGATAGGAAACAACAAGGAGATTATCTAGGATGTGAAAACTCAATTATCCTCTAAATTTGACATGAAGGGTCTTGGTGCTACAAATTTCATTTTGGGAATGGAAATTAAAAGAGATCAAGAAAAACAAATCTAGTTAAATAAGAGAAAATATGTTGAAACAATATTGCAGATGTTTAATATGCAGGAATGTGAACCGATCAAGGTACCTATTCCTGTTGGTGTAAATTTATCCGCGGATTAGTGTCCCAAGACACATGAAGAGAAGGAGGACATGTCTTGTGTTCCATATACAAGTGCGGTCAACAATTTGATGTATGCAATGGTTTGTACTAGACCAAACATTGCACATGCAATGGGAGTTTTGAGCAGGTATATGTCAAAACCAGGGAAGGAGCACTGGACAATAGTAAAGAGGATTTTTAGGTATTTGCATGGTACTGCTAGCTATGGATTGTGATACCAAAGAAGACCAGGTTTGGATAGATTGTTTGACATACATGACTTTGTGGATGTAGACTAGGTTGGAGATATGGATCGTAGAAGATCTACAAGCAGGCATGTGTTTAACGTGTTTGGAGGAGCAATCAGATGGATGAGAAAAAGACAATCTGTAGTGACACTTTCAACTACAGAAGATGAATACATGGAAGCTGCTCATGCAAGCAAGGAAGCAACATGGTTACAAAGATTTTGTTCAGGTATTGGGTTGGTACAACAATATGTAAGGATATAGTGTAATTGTCAGAGTGCAATTTTTTTGGCAAAGAACCCAACTTATCATTCAAATAAAAAGCATATTGATGTTCAATATTACTTTGTGAGAGACATGGTTGAAGGAAAGAAGGTGTTGCTAATGAAGGTGGATACTTTGAAGAATGTTGCAGATTCATTAACAAAATATGTGAGCACTGAGAATTTTTCTTGGTGTAGAGGATCTATGTGCATTGCTGCCTTGGATCGTTGACTATGTAACCTTGTAACCCCCTGTATGCAAAGAAAACAACAAGTGGGAGAATGTTGGATATGTGTTATATTATTTTCATGATGAGAACTAGTGTCTACATTGCATCAGGTGCATAGGGGGGTAAGAGGGGGTTGCAGGGGTTCAGGGGAAGTGGCCCATAATTTTTTTCTCAATTTTTGTGTCCATTTTTGGGTGGTCCTTGGTTTCATGTCCATTTTTGGGCAAACTTTCGACACATGGTTTTTCACCGATGTTTTTCTATTTCAGGTTAAGGAATTAGGGTTGTTGACTAATCCAGGTCATTGGATTAGGGTTTTGTATGTCATTGGTGTTGGAACACACATAATTTGGAGCTTTTAAACTTTATATTTTGCCTCTTAGAAATAAAATTTTACCCAAAAAGAAAAAACTTAGAAAATTGCCTTTTAAATTTAAATTAAATCCATTGGTCATTATTTAGCGATAATGCACTCACAATATCTACCATCGATGAGTTTCTTTGTTTTTATATAACGATCCTATTGATCTCTGAGTTTTTGAAGCCGCCTGAGCTTTAAAGGAAAGATTTCAATTGTTGCATCGCAGCTCTGTGCTTCGGGTATTCCAGCAAACCCAAACAGCTAAAATCCCGAAAATCTAAAACCCAAAGGCAACCACTTGCGAATTTTCCTGAAGAACTCGCAAACATGAGTCATAGGACACATGTCCTTTAAAAAGTATTTTCTTGAGTTGACACGTGGCACTCAATTTTGACATTTATGACAGATGATCCATATGTTTTCAAGTGACATGTGGCACCCCTCTTTTCTTGACACATCATCAGAATGATGTCATCCCTACCTCGTCACTCTGAGATATTACTCTTCAGGAGTTTCTGATTTCACAATCCTTGGATTTTCAAAGTGACGAAGTAAAGAAATTACAAAAAAGTAAAAATGAGTTGATAAAACATTTAATAATAGAGGTTAATCATGATTAAGAGTTAATTAAATTACTTCGCCATTTAAGATTTCAGAAGATTTATTTTTCACTGTATTCAAAACCTTCGAAGTCCAAACTTCCAAAATAATTAAAGTTAATACAACTCTTTAAACATGATTAATTAAGACTTAAGAGTGATTACTCAGAAATTAATTGCTTCGCAGTTTCAGATTTCAGGAAATTTCTCTTATGCTATATTCAAAACTTCCGAAGTTTGAACTTTCAAAACACTTAAAGTTAACGTTTTAAACATGATTAATTAAGGTTTAAAAGTGATTACTCAGAGTTTAACTCATCCGTGAATTCAGGCTTTGGGAGATCTCCACCCTGTCACATCCGAAATTGCCAAACGCGAACTGTCGAAGTATTAATGACATTTATGGTTGCTTAAAGTTAATGATTTCAAATAAGGATTGTGAATCACCACGTAATAAATTCCATTAAGTTTAATAAATTCTTTGACAATGAAGCTATACAAAGATTGATAAACTTTTTGAATAAAGCACTTCAAATTTCAAAGTCATTTTTACCATTTGCAATTAGCTTTTTTCTATCCAGTTGAGAGCTTACAGATTTCTCTTGTCATAGGTAGGAAAATTTTGTTTCCTAGAGAATTATGGCACCACGAAAAGATGCAAAAAAGCTTGATGCACCGGGTGATGATTCAAATCCAAATGCATATGTTTTATCAGATACAACTCCATGAGTTGTAGATGCCATCAAAACTTGGAAGTAAGTTTATGATGCCTTGGAGCATGAGATCATCAACTTTCCAGATGACTATGAAAAAGAAGACGATGACTCTTTTACAACTAATATTAGACATGTAGCACAGTCAGAGTTGCATAAGATCGCTGCACGACCAATGATCATACCTTACAACTATTTGATAAGCTGGGCTTTGGAACATGTGGGCATCCAGAACAGGAGCATCATTAACCACCAACAGGTCACTGTCGACTCTTTCCGACCATAACACCTACAAGTAATGTGAAAAATCTCCCCTACTCCTAAATACACTTACAATGTCACATTACTTCTAGAGTTTGAGAAAAGGAATGGACAAAATACGCTAGAAATGATCATGATATAGTCAATACTTGGTGGGGACATCCAGAGAAATTCAGAGCCGACGCTCATGGTATACACGCCACGACGTCTTTAGATGCTCATATGCTATATGTAGCCATGATGCTCTATTGCCTGTTTGGGAAGAAGAACCCTACAAAATTTTTGGTTGAGTGGGTAGCTATCATGAACGAGGTAGCCAAGGGTTATGCTTTCAATTGGGCCAAGATACTATCGGATAATTTGGCCAAGGAAATCTTTGATTATAAATCAGCAAAATCAAAAGGGTAGCCTGCCCCTTTTTACACGTCGGCATATGTTATGAAATGGATTTGGACCCCAACTAGTTCTAAGCCAATTCATTTTTATCACTCTAAGTTATGGGAGGAGAATGCCAAATATTTATTCTACAAAATCTGTCACAATGTCATAGTGCCTGTTCATATAGCTATTTATGGTCACCTGCCGCCTTGAATTTCAGAAAGGATTATGGGGAACCTAGGAAAGATTGCAGACTGGTTCATTGAGGAGAATTTCTCCTATATCAGATTTTTTGGTTGTTCAGTTCCTCCTCATACCCTCCCGCAGTTCTTACCTGATAGGCTGGTGTGCAGAGAAGTGGCGTACCAGAAAGTGGTAGGCGGTATCAAAAAATATTTAAAAGCAACATAGAAAAAGGTCTAGCCAACTTTCCCCATTCAGGTTGGCATGTTTACATTGTTATATTTAGGTCTCTCTAAAGTTGAGGCCACAACCCTAGAGGATCTCAAATTAGTTGACATTGAGTTCAAGAAGCATGATCCACACAAGATAGAGGAAAATCATCTATCCCAGTTTAACATGAAGTAATACATACATGAGAGTTCCCCTTATGATGAAATGTTCAGGGGAGCTAGTTCATATGAGGAAGTCCGGAGAAGATTCTAGGCTCTGCCCCTTGACCAACAAGTTGGTTTCCTCAACTTCCAGAAACAAAGGCAGGATAGTTTACCAAGGATATTACACAGGGATTC
This sequence comes from Picea engelmannii, assembly GCA_009831015.1. Classification (NCBI taxonomy): domain Eukaryota; kingdom Viridiplantae; phylum Streptophyta; class Pinopsida; order Pinales; family Pinaceae; genus Picea; species Picea engelmannii. The sequence goes on along the minus strand of ML784620.1, from coordinate 918,064 downwards.
AAATCTCACACCTCTTTCACAGGAAACTGGACTTATAGGATCTGAGCCAAGTTCCTCTACTAAGAACACAACTGAGGAAGTTAAAAAAATCCCAGAAGTATTATTTCATAAGATCATAGCATCACTATCAGGACAAAAGTATCTGCAAGTGTTAACTTGGTTAGAAGCCTTCATGAATAAGGGGCAAGTTGTTCCTAATTCGACACTAGCCACTCCTATCGGCACTCCGAATACAACATGACAAGAACCTTCCACCAAAATTGGTTCACCTATATCATCATTAACCCCTCTATAAACCAGCTTCGAAAATCCTAGTTCTGAACTCACTTTCGTAGGTGATCTTAGTCTTATCTTTCCCAAAGAAATGCCTCCATCAGACTTCTTTTTTAACAAGAAACAAAAAGCCATCATGAAGAGGGAATATCACCAAAAGGATGGATTTATCAGTAAAGGAAAAGACTGGTATATGACGGGAAAGACCATGATGGTTCATAGTTTGTAAAAGAAGTTGTAGGTTCGTTAGGGGTATTGAAACATATATTTTTCTAAACCTTAAACTAAAATAAATTTTATTTTTTGTTTAAATAAAAAGCACAAAAATGCACTTGGATAATCGTCATCGAATGAAGTCTTCTGATCAATCCAACGGTTTAAATGTCTTAAGATATTATGGAGCTGCCTTTTTAATTAATGAATCAATTTATATAAAGGTTTGCTTTCAATATTTCGAGAGTCGGGGTTTCGTGAAGTACGAAGGTTCAATATTGAGCATCTTCGAAGTTTCGATACCTGAAATCATGAAAGTATTAAATGTTAAGCCAAGTTCATCAACAATTAAGAAATATTAACGATAAGTAAACCCCGTCGCGACTTCACGATTCATGAGCTCTTACATATAATGGATTTTGAAGTCTCGATACCCGAAACCCCGACATGTTAAAACTAATCGCGATTAATTAAGAGAGTTAAATATGATTATAGTTAATTAAAACCTATCACGACTTCGTGTTTCGTAAGTATTAGTTTAAATTGATTTAAAGATCCCTGAGACGCGAAATGCCGAAACCTGATTAAATGATAGGTATGATTAATTAATGTACTAATGAGGATTATAATATAATTAATATATTGCCTAATAATAGCTCAGATACATTCAATTTCTGTGCTTTTCTCGAGGTATCGACCATAAATGACATTAATATCTGATTTAGCGAAATGATTCCAAATAAGATCAGATTTTAATGCCCAAATATTTTTTATTAAAGGAATTAAACACATTGTCAGTGAAGGTATACACATGGTTTATGCGTTTAAGGCAAAGAAAATTTTTAGTTCTGAATCACTTTCTTGTTTTCTTAGAGCTAGCTTAGCGAAATAACTAGTTTTTTTCATTCTCATTCTCTGTAACAGGTAACAGAACTTTGAATTTGATATCATGGCTCCATGGAAAGTGCCTAAAGCAGCTAGTGAAATTTCTGGCCAGAACACAGACGTTATTTCTGATACTTCACCCAGAAGTATAAACATAGTTAAAACTTGGATGCATGTGTTCAACACCATACAATACGAAATGGTAAACTACCTTGATGATTCAAGTGACAATGAAAAGGATAACTTATCTACCAAATATAATATTATCGCTCAAGCAAAGCTGCATAAGATAGAAACTAGGCCAAGGCTTTTACCTTACATCGACATGAATGGATGGGAACTGGATCATGTAGATATCCCAACTAGAATGATATTCAACTCTCAGAAGGTAGCTATTGGGTCATTTCGACCGGAACACATATAGGTCATGCATAAATTTTCTACAACATCAAACTTCATTTATAACACCGGTTTTCTAGTGAATTTTAATAATAAGGAGTGTGATCAGTATGGAAAGAGTCTTTCTGACCTGATTAAAGATTGGTGTTCATGCCTCGAAAAGTTTAGAGCCGAATCTCATGGCGTATATTCAATCTCATCTCTTGAACCAAAGTTCATGTATATAGCCATGATGATGTGAAGAATTTATGGAAAAGAGAACACAACCTATTTCTTTCTACCATGGGTTCCCATTATACACTCGGTAGAAGAAGGATTTTCTTTTAACTGGGCAAAGATATTGTCGGATAATCTGGCTAGAAAAATCTCAGAATACCAAACAAAGAAAAACAAAGGGAAACCAACTTCATTCTTTTTGTCAGCTTATATTATGGACACTATTTGTTTCATGACACCTTTCCCGCTGATGAGTTGGAGTTGGACTCCAGACAATGCAGAACCAATTCATGATTATCATTCAAAGATCTGGGAAGACAAGGCAAAATATTTATTTTATGAAATCTGTAATTGGGTAGTGGTGCCGATGCATACAATTATATTTGGTCACCCACCTCCTAGAATTTCAGACAACATTATGGTTAACCTAGGTAAAGTGTAAGATTGGTACATAGAGGAACACTTCTCTTATATCAGAGTTTTTGGCTGTTCGGTTTCCCCGTACGCATTACCACAATTTTTACCAGACCGACTGATATGTCGTGAGGTTGCATGACAAATTGTACTCGACGAGATTAGCAAGGAGCTCAAAGCTATGCATAAAAATCTATGACCATCTTTTCCTTTACATATCAGTGCATTTTCTTTGTCAGATTTTGGCCATTCCAGAGTGGAGGTTGCAGCCTTAGAAGAGATAAAGCTGGTTAACATTGAATTCAAGAAGAACAACCTACATAAGCTCATGGGAATCCATATGGCCAATTTCAATATTAAAAGGTACGAGCATGAAGAGTTACCTCAGGACGAAATGTTCCGAGGGGCAAGATCTTACCAAAATGTCCTAAGCCGAGTTCGAGCTCTCCCACCTAGTGAAATGGTTAAGTTTTACAATTTCCAAAAACATCAAAGAAGTGGCCTCCCTAAAGTATTACAGGGAGAAAACCCAAATTCTCCAGCTACACAACAAATAGAGACACAAAACCTAGAGGTTGGGAGTTCTAGTAAGCAAGAAGCCCAAGAAAACCCAGATAGTTTTGAGCTCTCGACTAAGAAAAAGGATATCTGAGCGATAGAGGTATCTGATGACCAGTCCAAAGATCAATCAAAAACATTAAAAAAGCAAGGAGAAGATAATCCCTTGTCTTCACCTGATAAATCAACTATAGATGGAGCAGGAAAACAGTTATCCACAAAGACCGACAACCCCATTGAGGATATTACGCCATTATAGTTCACTAGAGGAAACCCTAATGCAGAGGTAATATTCGTAGGGTATCTCACGCCTATCCCTATTGAAGAAATACCTCCTACCGATTTCTTTTTCAGTAAAAAAAGGAAAGCTGTGGTAAAGAAAGAAATGCACCAAAAAGAAGGTGCAATGGTCAAAAACCACAGAGTATCATTAGATGGAAAAAATTTGGAAGATGAATAATTTTCTATAGAGGTAGTAGGCTCTTTGGGAGATTTTGTAACAACCAACTTATTCTCATTTGATAATTTAAAAGAAAGGCTGAAGCAGAGAATTTAGATGATAAGTCAGTTGCGAGATGAAATAAGGAATACAGAGCAAAATATTAGAGATGAGATCAATAAAGGACTTGAAAAGGCTAGAGCTGTTGATAGACAAAAAGTCCAATTGCTCAAGTCCAATATTGTCCAACAAGATGAGTTGGTTAAAAAATTACAAAACAAGGTAATTTCCACTAAAAACATAGTTATGGATATAGCAGGGTTCCAAGCTCAAGCATCGGAGGTGCTAAAGAAGCTTGAAATAGCACAACAAAGCCTTTTGGATAAGGTAGAGATCATCCAAAATAATTTTCAAGAAGTAAAAAAATCATTAGATAATATCAGTTTCAAAGAAGGAGAGGCTACTGCATCTCGAGCCACCTTTCAAAAAGAGGTCGTGTCATTGGCTAGAGAAGAAGTACCTGTAACTCCCATATTGACTATTGTAGAACAAATCAGAGGCGGTATAATATTGAAGGCATGGGAGACCAATATAGCCAAGAGTAAAATAATGGCCAAAGAAATAAAAGAGGATTGTGAAGAGGTTTTTGATTTGCTAAATAAAGAAACACTAGGCATTGGAAAGGATGATTGTTCTGAGATACTAGGACAAATCAACATTGTTAAAGATCAACTTGACATCAAAAAGAGCTTAAAGGAAGATCAGATTGAAATCTCACAGCTAAAGCAGGTTAACATTGCTCAAATAGATAGATGGTTGGTAAGGCCAAATTTACAGTTACAATCAATGACTTCTGAAGATAAAAGGATAGAAGATAGGTTCCCACAATTACAGAGAAATTTGTATCTTTTTGAGGCAAAAGATGTAACAAAATCTTCAAGACTATTGGTATAATTCCTAGGCAGATGCGTCAAATGTCTCGAGAAAGGTGAAGGAAGTACTTCAAAGAATCAATGAAGTAACATATGTATACTTGTTCTACTCGTATGAGAAATAAATAGAAAAGAACCAAGTCTAACGGTTCAAGTTTTCATTTTGTAACCGTTGTTATCTAGGAATAACGAGAATTCCAACCGCACAGGGTTGAGAAACTCTTGTATAAATATATTTTCAAAAGACTAAAAAGGGTTGGTTTTTTTTGCTGATTGTAATAGAGAAATATCTCCTTTTTCAATAATTAATGCAAGTACAGACCAAAGACTCCATACTTCGTCACTCCTGAGTTATGTGTTCTTATGTTCTTTTATTTTCTAGCATCTTTATTCATATGTCTTTGATGAATGCCTAATCACAACTTAGTACAACATCTACTGTGGTTATATGTTTCATTTAGTTATTTGATTGCTTACAGATTTTCCTCTGTGTTTGCTATTAGCAAATATAAGACTCGAGAGTTAGTTAGATTGCTACATTTTATGCTTCATTAAAAGTTTCTCATCTATTTTCTTCTTCTGTAGCAGAGTGAGATTCTTCTGTGATTGACGCCTTGCTTTGTTTAACAAATTTATGTTTTTCTCCCATCACATTCATCATTTTCAAATTTAACTCAGATACAAAAGATGACCTCTGATATGTTTTACCATTAATTCAATCTTAGGAACTTTTCTCATATAATTGAAAGTAGAAAATAAAATTAAAAAAAGAAGAAGAAAGGAACAGATCCATTGATTATTTCTTTCCTCCATGACTGTACCTTTTGCAAGGCATCCCAATATTGATCCCGGTCTCGCTGATCAGACCAACATTTCTTTAAACTTGTTTAATACCATCCTAGAGACCGCTAATACCCGGGTGGAGCTTGAACGCTAATGGGAAGTGATCGAATAGGACATAAGTATCCGAGAACGTTGGGAAGCTAGGCAAAGACAATTTTAGAATCTACCATAGCTTCATTTTCTTAAGAGTATTGATTTTATTTTCATATTAAACGCTCTTTAATCCTAGATGCCTTGAAATTATACTTTGAAGCCTTAAGTATAAACTCAGGAACAACATATTTTTGGCACCGCTGTCAGGGATCGAAGAAACAAAGTTATTTTTCCTTGGGAAGAACGACATTGGTAAAGTTTCTTTCTTTGATAGTGAACAAAGATTGAATACATTATAAGGCTAAATTTTATCTTTCACTTGGTGACTCCACAACTAATAAACTGGCATTTAATTGAAAAAATACAAGAAAGAATCCAGACGATAAGAAGACCTTGCCTGTATCCAACCCTGAAAAAATTTTGAAACCAAGAAGATACCTTAAACATACTACTTCATCAACAAGTAATATTTATCAACCCAAATCCACATAGTCAAATACTAAGGGTCTACTTGAGCGGTTATCTTCGCAAGAAGGTTCCACCCAACTCCTTTTCAGAGAAACATCCATCGACATAATTGAAACCTTAGAACTTGAGTTGGTTTTACCTGAGTTTAAATTCAAGACTTTTCCAACTATCCCCTTTACCAATAGAGGTAAAAGATCTATCTCACTTCCTATTGTGGGTGGGAAATCCCTCCTACAGACTAGCATTAAGGGTTTTATCATGCATGCAGAGATGACCTAAAGTCTCCTACTTTCTACCAACATCCCAATCATAAATCCCATTATTCATATGCATATTCAAGGTTAAAGAGATCTAGTTACTGTACCTTAGTTTTTGTGTTTGATGTCAATCACTTTAACGCTTGGTCACTCCTTGACTGCAACTCTCCTCCCAATGCTGACCTGCATTCATAAAAGACAAACAAATAACTCCACATGCATATGATATATAAACTAATGGGTTAGAGATTCTATCAAAATATAATCAAATTTAAATATTGACAATCTCATATGGTGGGAGGGGAAAAGTACTTCTTTTATTAATCTCACAAGAGTAACCTTACAATAGTGAGATCGACCACTACTCCTCAAATCTGGTCCTGGGATCCTCTTCAATTATGCTCCAAATGCTTTTGTATATGCTTCTCTTCACACAATAGTTGCAAAAGGTTGGGCAAAGGGGAATACTAAATCGGGTATAGTTTCTTTGCTATGATTTCCCTCCTCCAAATGGGACCCCTACCCCTTATTTTATAGGCTAGAAAGGGCTAGGTATTTGGTCGAGTGACCGACTATGGACGGTTAGTCGGTTTATTTAACTTACCGAAAACTGTGTGTTCTGTCTACAACTTTCTATTTTTTCATGCTTTTTATGTATACGCGGGTTGTAGTGGGTCAACCAGCGTACACACATGTGCAATAGTGGAGTAGGGAACATATGCCTTCAAAAATAGTGTTTTTTAAGAAGCTATTCAGTAGTGGCTTGGCAAAGAAGTCAAATGAGATGGACTGATGCCAAGTAAGCATGTCTGGTGCAATTTAGGGTTATAACATATGCCCCCTAATGTGTGAGGTCAAAAGAGCATCTGATGGCCGAAATACATTATCAATATTCACCAACGTACTAAACAAGTGAGCCCAGGGACCAAAATTCGGGAGGTGCCATATGCAAAATAACAATTGTCTCACCGAGGCAGGCATACCCATGGTCGAAATGAAATAAAATCATGGCTACCAATCAAATACACTGTAGATCCATGTCATATAACTATATAAAATGTAGCCGCGAGAAACACACAATGGATCTACATCTTGAAATAAAAAAGATATACATGTATAGTATCCATATTCAAGAAGCGAATAAGGTCTCATGGCTAGAGATGAGGCCTTCAGAGCTCGAGCAATAGCTTCAAAATCTTCACAAATCGGGTAGGAGTGTAATATGAGTGTACGACTTCACTACCCAGAGGTCTTCGATGGCTTGTCAGGAATGGACTAGAGGATTTTGATGATCAGGTTGAGGGCTTCATGTATTTCGAACAAAGACTTGATTGGGTTTTCGGGATGACCGGGCATGAGGGTAAGAGACAATCTGCAGAGGGGGCCGACTCAAGCTTGGTAATAACTTCCCTTGGACAATAGCATGACATAAGATGAGACTCAAGCAACATGATATTTTGACATAAGTTCACGATGCAGGAGGCACCACAAACTCTCCATATGTTTGGAAGAATAACCAAATGGAAGAGGACACAACTCTATGTAGTGAGAACAACTTCCTAAGGTCATTTTAAATCCCAGGACTTGACGAACAAATGGAAGGATGTGATTTTTCCAAGGGCGACTCATTGTGCTTCCAATAAAAAGAAAATACTTTTCCCTTCCTCTTTTTGGGGTATATTTGATTTTTTTGTCTTTTTCAATAATTTTGGAAAGCTTGAAAAAGAATAAAAGAATGCCACATTACAAAGGAGGATCGAGTGTCACAAACATACTAGTTCCAAGTGCACGGAACATAGGGATGCTCAGGGAAAAGGGACATATGCAGGAAAAGGACACTTGGGGAAAAATCCTCTAGGGGAAAAAGGTTTCAAGACACAGAGGCAAAGTGCTATAGGGCTTGTGTATAAGGAATGCTTCAGATGGTTCAGTTGAGAGCAACATGGAGCTGACATTAGGTCAAAGACGCAGGTATGCAAATGTGGTTAACAGGACACACAATGGTAACGTCCTTCAATGTAATTTTAACGAGCCTAGAGAAGGTAAGCTCAATGGTTTTTCATATTTAGAGAGTGTGAAAAAACGTAAAAGGAGACTCTGCTAGGGGTACCTTTTTCGAAGATAGCCTAGTTGGTTCGAAAAAGGGGTAAATTAGCATCGAAAATATGTCTATTCAAAACCATTTTAATGAGTGTGATAAAGACAAGATCACTCGTCAATTTTTTCATTTTTAAGGAGTCTGAAAAAAGCTTAACTATGGACTCCATCAGGAATGTTCTTCTGAACCAATTTAACAAGTGTGAAAGAATAAGTTCACTCAATGATATTTTCAATTTTAGGGAGTCTGAAAAGAGCTTAACTATGGACTCCGTGGGGGTTCCTTTTTCGTAAATTTAGTCCCTCAGGCCCAAAAAAGGGTTAAAATCATACTTGAGAATACTATTCTAGGGAAATGAGGCTCCTAGAGTATACCTTTGTTCGTACAGTTGACCATTCAGATCGAAAAAGGAGTAAACTATTTCCGGATAGACATGACTTCAAATTTCAGTTTAGTGAGCATGAAGGTCAACAAGATCGCTCGACAATCTTTTCATTTTTAAAGGGTCTGAAAAGGGCTGAAAAGAAGACCCGTTATGATCTAGGAGTCCTGAGAGTGAGGTCAAGAGTGATAATGCATCATGCAAATGAGGCTCAAAATTGTAATCAGGATAAACTAATAAGGACTCATGAGCCTATGGTCATTAGTGACGGCATGGACACCAAAATGCAACCAAGATCTACCTAGGGCATCCATGTTAAGGTAGGCTCTACCACTAAAATACAACACTTTTAAAGAAACAATGATGGTTCCGTGTCACAAATCAGTGGGATCGATCCTATGGAGTAGTGATAAATACAACGAGATGCAGAAAGTAGGGGCGGAATCCTAACAATAAGTTGGAAAAAATGACTTTTTACCAAAGGACCATTTTTTTTTTTTGGTACTGGGGGAATCGGTAACTTAAATTCTCGTACTCGCGTGACATGGGGTCTATACCCATCCACTACCACTATAACCCCAGGTGCTTCCATGTAGCCCACAAGAATGAAGCACAAGTAAATCGGGGTGAGAATTGACCTTGAGACCTCTTTTTACACATTTCCTTCCATTTACATGACACTTGCCAATTGGTCTACACCCCTGTGGGCTTTAAAAGTTGAAGGACATGGGGGTGGGATTTGATCCACTTATGTATGCGTGGGTCATGATACCATTTAATATCATATCTTTGGGTCCAATCACACGTTTGACCACTACCTCAAGGTGTCCCCATGGCTCCAGGTAAAGCCCTCACGAGAATTGAACCTTTCCCAACGGTGAAAAACTCCTCGCTTTCCACCATTGGATCCAATCCTCCAAAGGACCTTTTAAAAACACCCAAATCTGAAAAAAGTTCCCCAATACCCAAGTAACAATTATTGTAACAATCCATAAAAAAATCCCGAACCATACTAAATGATTTTCAATTTAGAAAAAATGACAAAAGGGTCCAAAAATTGACAAAAAGTGGCCAAAAAGGTCTATAAATAGAAGTTGGTAGCTCATTATCACTATTGAAAATTGAGAAATTGACTAAAAACCAAAAATACCCCTTTTTGAAAAGAATTGATTCTGGGAGTTTCAGTGGACGAAACGAACTTCTGCTTGGACCAAGTAAGTACATACTAACCCCCCTTGCATTTCCATTCTTCCTTTATGCATTTTATTTTGTTTTTTAAGGGGGCGCTGACCGTAAAAAGGTCAGACCTACATATACATGGGTTGTCTTAGGACACCACACATGTGCATGTGTGCACACATGACTGTGTGCATTACAACCCGTGTGTACCCTCTAAGATGTGGAAAAAATAAAAAAAATGCAAGGGCTAATTTCTCCAAAACTTGTAAACTTCAGGATGTATGTTCACTAGAGATAAAGGGAGCATGAGGACATTGATATTTTGGTCGACGAGGATCCTAATTCTCTTGCCACATTAATGCAATGTGGTTTGATAAAGTTTTTCCATTGTCCTTTCATGCAGGCACAACCTAGGCTACTGAATGCCTTGGTTGACTACTGGAACCCTGACACAGAGGCCTTCATGCTTGAGGGTCAATCATTGAATCCAACGACCGAGGACATATAATTTTTTACTGGCCTCTCAAGGAAAGGGGAACCAATCAATTTCCACACTTTTCCTTTTGGGCCTCTCAACATAGCGGAGTTGATTGGACTTCACTGTGAAGCTGGTACTGACAAGATGGGAATGAAGGTGCCAATAAGCAAGATCTCTAATCTATCATTTAAAGTGATAGTTTTGATTATTGGGTGAATCATTGGATCTACGACTCTACACTAGGCCTCTCGGGCGCACATGAACTGTGCGATTCAGTGCTTAAATGCACAAATCTTTGACTGGAGTACCATATTGCTAGACTGCATGAAGAAGAAGTTGACGGAGTGCCGTATGTGGAGGCACAAGAACTTTGGATTTGGGACAATCCTTTGTGCTTTATTCTTTGAGAGAGTACCAGGTCTTAGTCCTAGAGAGACGATCCGAGGCATGAGGCCTCTCACCCCGCACTATGCAGATGGGCGACGCTGTTTCCCCGATAGGGGGGAAGGACCATTGAGGTCTTTGATGACAAGTTTTTTGCTTGGTGGGCGCATCAAATTCTGGTTATAGAGGAATACCCCTATGCCAGGATCGACTTCTCGAGAGATCCTGAGATTCTGGTACCTCCCGAAGAGAAGCAAGGAGAGATGGGTAATTTTTCTTTGTGTTTTTCTTTCTTTTTCAAATTTATTTAATTTTTATGTTGTTTCTATATATATCATTTTTTTGTATATACCAGAGTATCTGACAATTAAGTATGTGTTATGTGCAGATGTGGGGTCATTGCGTCCAGTGGAATTCGTGAGGAACAGGCGACGTCCATGACCAAAGGTAGGACCAGCTACAGCTGGCGGTCCAATAACAGTAGGGGGACCTCTAGCCGGTGAGGCTGAGAGAGTTTTGAGATGGGTAGAGAGGAACTTTACCTCACTTACTCGCATAGTCCCCATGGAAAAGATCGAGGATTTTCCACCATCCATGCAACCTCATGTAGTGGGGGCACCATGGACGTGGGTCCGACTTTTTTGACGTTTGGAAAACGCTGTCGATCATTATAACAGGGCCAACATGCCCCGTCCTTAGTTAGGCTAGACAACTTATGTGCCAAGGGAACTACTTGTATATTTTTGAGGGCATAAGAGCCATGACTTTCTACTGGACATATTTTTGAGGCGATTGCACCCACTCATGTACTCTGATATTTTTGATATTATATATGGATTTTATGTCTTTTTATGTCTTATGGATTACATCTACTTTACAAATGTATTTACATGTGCATGTGTGTGTCTTTCTTATATGTGTGCAAGATGCCAATCTAATATTTGATTAGCTAGAGTATCTGTAACTTGATTTAATCTCCTAGGAATATGAAAATATGTAATATAATCAAAGCTTCGTTCTAAGAGACGTACCCTAAGGAATAATTGGTGTAGAGTAGGATCATGAACACGGTATACTCCATTTAACTGAGACACAGCCAACTAAGCATCTAAATAGACCCAGAGGTGAGAGATACCAAGTGATAAAGAATCACAAAGTAACTCAATCACTGCACTATATTCGATGACATTGTTTGTGGTGTCACCTAAACATATACCCCCTAAAGATAACAACTGGCCCTGAGGTGTGAAAATCATCCAAGCTGCGGAGGCAAGCCTCCAAGTGTGACGGATGGCGCCATTCGCGAATCCAATGAACACCTCTGATTCACTTGACATCTGCCACAGTGAAGAAGATCACATCAAAAAATGACACGTCCATTAAACCAAAAACCCAAAAAGTAATAGTACAAAGACTATACATATATTACAAAAAGTCACCCAAGGCGACCCATCTATGAGTAACACTTCTTGAGGTAGAGCCCATTTCTAGGCTCTGCCAAAACATTTCCCTCAAATTCCACCAGACGATAAACACCCTTCTGTAGTACTTCTTTCACGATGAAAGGTCTGAACCACATGGGTTTGAACTTGCCTACCCCTAGGGGGTCCTTATCTTAGTCATATACCAGGACAAGGTTGCCTTCAGAGAAGATCCGAGGATGAATGGATCGATCATACTGACACTTGAATTTTTGTCTGTGAGCCTTGTTAGACAAGGTCACATCATGACGTTGTTCATTAAGCTGTTCGAGGTATAGTAATCGTTCTTCAAGTGGTGAAGTATCTGGAAATAACTGTACAACCAACTTTAATGATGGGATCTAGCATTCTATAGGCAAGACTGCTTCCAGCCCGTAAATGAGTTGAAAAGGTGAGAAATCGGTTGCAGTCTTAACAGACATTCGGTAAGCCCATAATGATGAATACAACATCAAATGCCAATTTGACTTGGCTGAATTGATCTTTCGCTGTAGAATGGTTTTAATAGATTTATTTACAACTTCCACCTGACCATTCGCTTGGGGGTAATAAGGTGATGAATGTTCTTTCCTCAAGCCAAGATTTGAATTTAAATCGATCATCATTTTGTTCTAAAAATGACTTCCATGGTCAGTGACAATCTCTCTTAGGACGCCGAACCTTGCGATTATCTGGTTGAACAAAAAGAGAGCGGTTGTCTCCCCGTCATCTTTTAACGTTGGCATAGCATTGACCCACTTGGTGAAGTAGTCTACTACTATGATGATATAGCGGTGCCCCCTTACTGAAGGGGGGTTGCATGTCGTGTCATCAATCACCCATTTAGTGAAGGGACCAACAGTAAAAATGGGAAACATGGGAGTGGGGTGTTCTCTCATCTTCCAAGAGAAGATCTGACACAGGTGGCACTTCTTGACCGATTCAACACAATCTTTGATTAATTTCGTCCAGAAGTAACCAACTCATAGAATCTTTTGGGCTATTTCCAACCCAGACAAATGACCGCCACATGCTCTAGTGTGGCTATCGTTAAGCACAATTTCTGCTTCTTCATGAGTGAGGCATCGACGAAGGATGTAGTCTACACCTCGATGATACAATGTGTCTTCGAGTATGAGATAATTCTTAGCCTGATGGCATATATGGCGACACTCATCATGAGAATCCAAGGTGGGACAATTCAAATTCTCTAGGTAAACAAGCATATATCCATACCAGGGGTCAGAAGACGCAATCAAAAACATGTCTCCTTTGATAGGCGACTCATCAGGTATAACATCACCTGATTCGACTGGAAGTTCTGATATGAGTTCTGTGAAGACCATCGACTTTTTGGATTTCGCCGAAAGGAATTCCAAGTCGAATTCCTGGAGGATAACTATCCATATACTATTTTTTCCGCCGATGACTCGTCATGTCAATGTGTATTGAAATGAATTCACGACAACAATTATGGTGGTCTTGCGAAACAAAATATAGTGACGGAACCGTTGGACGACATGAACTGTTGCCAACAAAAGTTTTTTGATATGGGAATAATTGAGTTCCAGTCCAACTAGGCATCAACTCAAGTAATAAATCACGTATTCTGAGAGTAAACCATCCTCCTGAACTAAGACCATACCAATGGTCGATTCTGCATTGGCCAAGTATAATAGGAAATCTTTATTATAATTGGGTGGCCAAAGCAGAGGGGTTGATATGAGGGCACTTTTCAATGCTGTGAAAGAGCATTGAGAGACTTCATCCCAATGGAAAGGAATGTCCTTCTTCAATAAATGCATAAAACCCTTTGTGATCTCGGCATTGTTTGTGATGAAACACCGTAGAAAATTCGCCTTTCCCTGCAGACTCTGAAGCTGAGGTATGGTGCATGTGGGAGGCAATTGAAATATTGCCTCAACCTTGAGAGGATCAACCATGATCCATGTTTTTGAAACGATGAAACCTAACAGATGACCTGATGTGACACAAAAACTACACTTGTTTGGATTCAAGCGGATTCGGTAGTAGCGACACCATTCAAGGATAAGTCAGAGGTGTTCCGAATGATCAACTCTCTTGCGAGATCGTGACGCTAAATCATCGAGGTAAGCCTCGATTATGTGTTTGAGGTCGTGGAAAGAAAAATACATGGCCCTCTGAAACGTAGCTCTAGCATTTTTCAAACCAAAAGGAATCTTACGATAAGAGAATGTACCCCATGGACAGATGAAAGTGGTTTTGTGTTGGTCTTCGGGTTTGATTTGTATCTGATTGTATCCCAAAAAACCATCTATGAACGAAAAGGCCTCGCATCCTGTGCATTCGTCGACTGTCTGGTCAATAAATGGCGTGGGGAAATTATCTTTTGGGCAGGGCTTGTTCAGATCAAGGAAGTCCATGCACACGTGAATCATACCCTATTTTTTATTGACTGGCATGGGATTCGACACCCATTGAGTCAATTGGACGGGGTAGATGAAACTAGCTTTAATCAATTTCTCTACTTCAGCCTTCATAGATGCTACTTTCCTAGGATTGACTGAACGAAGCTTCTGCCAGACCGAATTGACATCAGGATAATTTGTGATTTCATGTTCAACAATTATTGGGTCTATGCTTGGTATTTCCTCATAAGACCAGGCAAAACATCGCATAATTCTTTAAATAAATCTGTGTAGATTTGAATTTCCTCAGGGGAGTAGTCTACTCTAATGAATATATTCTCCACGATGCCAGGGGTTCTGGAGATTTCAATAGGTATCGTCTCGGCTATTGTGGCCATATTTCCTTCAGTGTAAACTACATGTGTTGCCAAAGGATTGATGGGACAATATTTCTCTCCATTCATGGTCAGAGTGAATTCTCCTGCTTCAATTCATCTTAAATCTGGGAGGAAGTAGGATCTATGATGAAGATCATCCTAGGGTCTATCCAGACTAGTCATTTCCTCAATAATCATTTCGTCTGAAGGAAATACTAAGTCTAAAGAATCTATATCAGCAAGGGAACCTCGAGCCCAAATAGGCTCGAGCACCAGATCTAACTCTCATGCTGGAGTTGAATCAGGGTTGACAAAAGCTCGTTGAATGATCAAGTATGAAACTTCTGCCATGGACAAAGGCATGACCATTCCATGGTGATATGTCCCTTCCATCATAGTAGATGGGGAAGGAAGGGTCCATGGATCGTGAAAGTACGTTGTGCGAAATGACGAGATTTGAAAAAATTCAACTCTAAGATGGTCGGGGATAGTCGTCATATAATGGACATTGCTGGTCGGAGGTGGGTAATCAAAAGAACCCATCAATGATGGGCACATACCAACCCCTACATTGACACTGCCAAGATGGGGGTTATCAACCATCGGGACCATGGAGACTCCTGATGAAGGGTCAGGATGAGAGAAGGATAATTGATCAATGGTCACAATTCAACTCTCGTGAGGAAACACCAAGACCTAGAACATTGGCACGACCACTTCTTGCATAGCATAGGTCCAACTCCTGCCTAACAAAATATTGTAGTCAAGGGACGCATCGACCACTTCAACTTTGACACACACGGTCTTTCCCCCCAACTTCACGGGGAAAGAGGGGATGATCTCATGTGGTCGGAAAGAACGACCGTCAAAAGTTGTAAGTAGGGTAGGTGAAGAGACAAAATGAGTTAACTGATGGCCTTACAACACGCCAAGTACATCATGCATGTCGAGGCTACCTCATCCACCACTGTATGGAAAATATTATGGGTAAATGTTTTCGTGGTATAAGCCACTACTATCTGAAAAGCAACATTGTAAGGAAGATGAGGTTTTAAGTCAGAGGTATCAAGCATGATCGTTCTCGGATTACAAGCCTTGACAGAGCCTAGGGATGCTAACAGGGATTTTCTCTGGGAATGGCAACTCTGGAGGACTTCCAAAGCAGACATCGCACGAGGGGTTTGTGATAAATCCTCCACCACAGAGTAGTTCTGGGCGGCCCTTGCATTTGGGTTGTAAGAAGATTTTTTGGAAGAACCTTTGGGGATGCGTGTCATTGTTTCACCCAATGTCTTCTCAATCTAAAGAGGAAGAGGTGGGTTTTCGACTTTTTTACCCTTCTCAGAGGTGCATGGATTTCCCTAATCATGTGCTCTAGTCGTTATATAAGGATCACCTTTCATCATATAGACATTTGTGGATGAACGATTACTTGAAGATGGAGGGGGTCCTTGACTACCCCCTTCCGCGCTCGAGGAGGCTTGAGTTAGATTTTGCCCATGTGGGAATGGGTTCATTAACATGACAACCTGTTGTTGTGCTAATAACTACTGGGCCTCCATAAGCCGAGGGCACTGATGGGTTGGGTGGTATTCCTTGCAAATATTACAAGGATACTTTGACTTCTTCTTTTTAGTGTCGCCTCTTCCAACATTATTGGTGGGTTTCTTATCCCCCTTACCCTTTTTCTGTTGTTTCTTCTTTCCATCAGGTTATTGGGTGGCCTTTGGGTTGGTCGTTTTCACACTGTGTACATCCGACTTTTGGGTAGTGGGAGCATCCAAACTAGTGGTTTGGTTGGCCGTTGTCCGTTGTATCGACAATTGTTGCAATTGATTTGTCAATGGATCAGTGGGTTTGGTTTGTGCTGAACCAATAATTCCATCAGCATGTGGTCCAGACCTTTGCCTGTTTTTTTCAAGGATTGACCTCAGTGCATCCGACAAAATCTCATAGAGTAAACCAGATTGAGAGTAAATTAGCTCTAGATGTTGCACTCTCATTATCTTGTCTTCCTCGGAAAACACTCCGGACGTTGCGACATCTTTAGATCACTGGGGTACCAAAAACTTAAGGAACCACTCTAGCAGGAATGCTGGTGGGAATAACACTTTGATTAAACTCTTACGGTGTCTCCATTATCGGATATGATCTGAGATATGGTCCGCTTTTGTCTGCTCAAAATTGGCTAGCAATTCTGTGCCAGTGTTGTATCTCACAGGTAATTGGAACTGGCACAGGAAAGCCATTGCCAATTCTCTGAAGGAAGAGTATCATGAGCGGTCGAGCTCGATGTACCATTTCAAAACACTCCCTATGAGAGCGCGTTGAAACAATCACAATTGAACGGAGTCATCTCTTAACAAGTTGGACGAGAACCATAAGTGGAAAGTAGTCATGTGATCAACAAGATCTTCGTTAGGCTTGGCCTCGAACTTTGGAATGTCTGAGGGAAAATTGGTCGGCATGGGAGGCCAAATCAGATTATGATAGATGGGGTCATTTAAGAGCCTTGTAAAATTTGGCAAGTGCAGGGTTGCCATAAATGATAGTTTGGGTTGTGGGTTGTAGCTGGGGAAAAAGGAGCCTAGGGTTTGAATGGCACTGGGTTGCCAGGAAAGTTTAGGTTGCTGGCTAGGGCTCTGGTAATAACCATGACCGTGACCAACGTACATATTGGGTGCTTGTTGAGGCATCATCTGTTGGTTCCCATAATAAGATGTAACGGGATGAGCTTGCGTCGCATCCCAAGGATTTTGGGAGGGGTTTCCCCCTACCAATCCGACGGGCATAGGTGTTGGGCCTGGCTCGGGGTTCCACTGGGTATGGAAAGGGTTGCCCATGATCGACATCCCTAGCAAGGGGACTGTTCCCTGCCATGGATTCCAAGATCCTTGTGAGGAAGGAATTCCTAAGTGTGCCCCTTGTGCAGGAATAGTACCCCGTACAGGATGTGGTTGTCCATAACCGAGGTTGCCCCTAGCCAAAATGACAGCTGACGAGAAAGAGTTGTTACCAAATGCGTCGAATAAAGAGAAAGGTGTCGAACCAACCAACATATTATAAGGAGGGAGTGCTTGACTACTTGCTCCAAAAAAGTTTATGTTAGGCCCAATGAAGTGTTGAGGAACACTGCTGAGTGAGGGGGATGAAGGGGGTATATGACACCCACCGTAAGGGAAAGTGATAAAGGGAGCGGAAGTTCCCCCAATAGATCCTTTCAAAGGAGTGTTGGAACTCCCTGCCCCCAGACGCAAAGTTTGTAGAGTGGAGGAGGAAAGTACAATACTCATATCGAAGCCAGGCATCCCATATGAGAAAGGTGAGCCTGTCATGTTCTGAGGAAACAAAGCAGTGATCGCCGCCATAGATGGAATCAGACCACTACCCGAGGTAGAAGCAGTCAAGACCATTGTGGCCCAAATCGATGACAGTTGGTTAGGATATGGAATGCCCCCAATAGTGACAGTTGTGAAAGAAATATCAGTGTTCCCTGAAGAAGTGGCAGGGTTTGCTTCCATTGTTGCTGGTGACACTACCAGACACTCGTAAGGTAGAACCTGTACGATGATGGGCACCGATAAATCAGTGATGGGAGGGTTGTAAGGACGAAGAGCCTTTACTCCAAGGTCAGAAATGATTGGTTCCTCCAGAATCGAAAGTTATTCTCTCGAAGATGGGTTGGGCACAGTTTCCTGTAACCCGGTTGTCTCAAAAGACCCTTGTTGGTCTAATTTTTTCCTTAGCGGTGGCGGGGGGGGGTGGGGTGGGTTTGAGGTCAACCAGTGATAGGCCCAGAAGCCTTCATGACCAACGGAACTCCTGATCCTCCATTGTGTGAGAATATCAAAGACACACTAGGGAAATATATAATCATTTGAAAACCAACACGCACTAAAAGGTACCTATGAGATGAAACAAGCAGTAACTAACTAGTTGGAAGAAAAGTTACAACAACCAACACTAGAGCAGCTTATCGGTGCAAGTGCAACTCGAATACGGAAGCACCCTTCGAGTATACTTTGCAAAGAGTGGCCCGATGTCTGTCCTAGGTACCGTGGTATACCCCCGCAGTCACCTGTGTAAGTCACTAGAAAGATAGGCAACTAGGTTACCAATGCGCAAACAGTCACCAGGCGGGTATAGTCGACAGTCGGGTGGACCACAATGAATAGGGTATCAAGCCTGAAACCTATCAAGGGTATCGAAATAAAGTGTGTCAGAAGATTACTGAGGACCTCGAACGGATTTGAGACCGACAAAGCTCCGTGGCAAATGCAATCAACAGAATCCCAAGACAAGCCCTCTATATGTGTTCCCCACTACGTTTGGTCCGACTTTGGAGGGGTTATCTTTGCTACCTTTCCTTACGCGACCTCGTGTTTAGATCTTGTGTTAGAGGGGGTCCCGGATAAATTTTACGATACTGGACTTTTGAAACTCCCTAGCACAGACTCTTATGTTTGTTTTTTAGCCTTGAAGAGTTTCCTCTCCAATCCTAAATCAAGGCTCTAGCCTAGACTAGTTGATGTACCCTACAAAACATAAAGTCTAGTTGATTTTAATTAATCATTAATTTTTATGGGCTTGTCTTAAGTCAAAGGTTATGAAAGTGAAACTAGTGATGTTTTGAGAGATGAAAGAGAAGATAAACAACAAGTTGAAAACAAAATAACTTCTTCTTGACAAATTCAGATTCTCTCTCTCTGTTTTTTTTTTAAACCTACTTTTCAAACTTTTTCTTTCCAAGATCTTTTAACTGAAAAATCAAACAAGCTTTCGCTCGACTATGAGCTACTTATTTTCCTAGGTCAATTAGCCAAGAACTTATGAAAACAATATTTTTCCTATTGATTAATGCAAACAACCAACTCTTTAACCAAACCAAGAAGTAAAAATTTCCAACATTCTTCAAAATACTAGAATTGAAAAATGGATTCCTTTTCTTTCTTCTAAATCAAGAAAAATGATAAAGTGAAGACAAAACAAAAACCAAAAATCACTTCTGGCCCTACTCCGGATCACAGGGAGTCACCTGACCAAAAACTCAAAAAGGGTTGATCTCAAATAAACAACTCATAGATTTGTCTAAGACTCTACTACAAAAAATTCAAAAAATCTATTTGATGAAAATAAAACTATGCTATGGTCAAACCTAGGCTACCAACTGTGATCACAGAGACCAGGGAAGAGACCAAAAATACCCCTAAAAAGAATGGCTTCTGACAGGTAAGAGGATGACTACCTCTCTCTGTCAAAAGATCTCCCCAACACAGATACACGACTGTCACCACAACAACTAGCATGCATACGCGTGCTGTCCAAAGGCAGAGCACGTATGCACACATGCAGAACTACTATAGGGCATGTATATCTTTGTAAATGCTAAAAAAAAAAATGAAAAACACAATCCAGCCTAGACAGGGAGCACTGGTACTGAAAACCAAAGTTCCTCAGAGACAAAGAAAATAACTTGGCAAAGAAAATGCAAGGAAACTTTTGATCAAACAAAGCTAATATGAGGCTATTCCTATACTATAGACTGCAAGACAAAGACTATGACCAAATCTAGGAAACGCTTGAGAAGGGTCACTCCCAGCAGAGAAAGAGGATGACTGCCTCTAAAAAAAATTCTGGACTTAAGCACGTGATTGAAACTTCAGCAACCCAACAAATATACGTGGGTTGTCTAAAGGTAGGGAACGTGTATACGTGGGCAGGGCTTCTGCAGGCCGCGTATACCTTTGTAAATTTCTGGGATGAAAATTAAACAGTCAAGAAATCATGCATGGAGTACTGGTATGGAAAACTAGAATCCCTACAAGCTCAGACTCTTGCAAAAAACTTAGAAAAAAGGTGATAAACCAATTCTAAAATACCCAAAAAGTATCCCCAGAAAACCCTAGAGTTTCCCCAGTATGGTTGCCAATTCTTTTGTGGGTGGGAAATCCCTCCTATAGACTAGCATTAAGGGTTTTATCATGAATGCAGAGATGACCTAAAGTCTCCTACTTTCTACCAACATCCCAATCATAAACCCCATTATTCATATGCAGATTCAAGGTTAAAGAGATCTAGTTACTGTACCTTAGTTTTCGTGTTTGATGTCGATCCCTTTAACACTTGGTCGCTCCTTGACTGCAACTCTCCTCCCAATGCTGAACTGCATTCATAAAAGAAAAACAAAGAACTCCACATGCATATGATCTATAAACTAATGGGTTAGAGATTCTATCAAAATATAATCAAATTTAAATATTGACAATCTCATATGGCGGGACGGGAAAAGTACTTCTTTTATTAATCTCATAAGAGTAACCTTACAATAGTGAGATCGACCACTGCTCCTCGAATATAGTCCTGGGATCCTTTTCAACTGTGCTCCAACTACTTCTGTATATGCTTCTCTTCACACAATAGTTGCAAAAGGTTGGGGAAAGGGGAATACTAAATCGTGTATAGTTTCTTTGCTATGATTTTCCTCCTCCAAATGGGACCCCTACCCCTTCTTTCATAGGATAGAAAGGGCTAGGTATTTGGTCAAGTGATTGACTATGGATGGTTAGTCGGTTTAGTTAACTTACCCAAAACTGTGTGTTCCATCTGCAACTTTCCATTTTTTCGTTCTTTTTAGGTATACACGGGCTGTAGTGGGTCAGCTAACGTACACACACGTGCAGTAGTGGAGCAGGGCACATATGCCTTCAAAAAGAGTGTTTTTTAAGAAGCTGTTCAGTAGTGTCTTGGAAAAGAAGTCAAATGAGATGTCCTGATTCCAGGTAAGCATGTATGGTCCAATTTAGGGTTATAACACTTCCTGCTTCGATTGACATTTCATCAGTTCCCGAAGTCCAACTTCCAAACTCTCAAATTTCAGAAGAATATAATTTATACCTTGAATCAACTCCTGTTGGTTCTCTTGTGTACACATCCTGTGAGTTCGAAGAAACCAGTCCTCATTTTCCAGTTCCCTATTTTTCAAATTTCCCGTCCCTCGATGTTCAGTTCTCTGAAACCGTTCCTCTTTACCCAAACGTAACCGAAAGGTCACCACGCATGATTAAAATTCTTCTCTATAATCTCCAAGTTTCACCCTCTAAATTATCAATGGCTACGGTTAGAGGAGGTGGTACTGGTGGTGGTGCTAGAGGAGGAGGAGGAGGCGGTCAAGTACCACCCCCACCCCCTAGAATATTTGCCAAAGTAGCTACTAGGTATGATCCTTTGGTCCTCCCTGTCCCTCTCCATGATTTACCTGGAAATTATATGAAAAACCTGCCAAAATTCACAGGAGAGGAAGATTTAATAGCGACTGAACAAATTAATTTCTTTGATCAATTTGCTGACATCCTAGGTCTTGAACATGAGGATGTTTATTCGAGACTCCTCGTTCAAAATTTTTAAGGACAAGTGAGAACCTGGTTCCGAGGACTACTGGAAGGATCCATAGGATCATATGATGAGTTGGAAAATGCTTTTATCAGACAATGGGAAGAAAGGAAAGATCATATTTATTATCTAACTGAGTTTGGAGCTTTGAGAAAGAAAAATTCTGAATCAGTTCTTGAATTTACTCAAAGATTTAATAAACTATATAATAAGATTCTAGCTGAGGTTAAACCTTCCCAACCTGCAACAAAAGTAACTTTTGCTAGGGATTTTGATCCATATTTTGCTCTATTATTAAGAGAAAGGAGATCTATTGATCTCACTAAAATGAAGGATGACGCTGTAGAAATTGAATCGAACATGATGGCATCGGGAAAGTTAAAAGATAAATTTGACACGGGAAATAAAGAAACCAGGTGATTCAGGGAACAAGCAGGACCCTCCATATTTGGAAGATCCTTGGAAGATAAGATGGATGGCATGGCTAAAATAATCAAAGAATTATTGAATAAAATCTCGAGAATGGAATTGGACCAATCAAAGAATGATCATTTCCCTAGAAAGGATTTCAGAAGGAATCCTAACCCTCAAATACAACAAAGACAAATTAAGAATGAAGAACAAAAGATTCAAGTCCCCTTTAAGAATGAAAAATTTATAGGAGGAGAAGACATGCAAAATTTTGAGGAGTTTGAGGAAGATATCAATAATCTTGGTGATGATTGTCAGGAACTTTATTTGACGAGACAAGATTATGAAAAATATCTAAACGCAAAAGGTTGGTCTAATAACGATGAGAGTATGAATATTACAAATGATTCTACTGATCAAGGAATCGCTGATAATATAATGGCTGATCTCCAACAGAAATATAATCTAAGGCCTAGAATCAGAAATCTCACAACTGCCCCACCTAAAAAAATCCTATTGAGAGGGGAAACAGATGAGGCAGCTCCAAAAGATGCTGAAAGACAGACTGTTAAAACCAAGGTCGCTGACAAAACCAAGGCTATTGACACACAGTCTACCAAGACAAAGGTAACAAAAACACCAGTTGTTAGTATAAGAACAACAAAAATTCCCATAGTACAAACAAAAACAGTTGAAACAAAAACAACTAAAATCAAGGATGATTTTAAGGATGAAAATTTATTTTAAAATATAGAAACCTTAGCGAATCTTACTAATCCTTCATATGCCAACTATAAATGTTTGGCGATATTTTTGTAAAAATATTTAAATTTCTAAGTATTTTATATAGTTTTTATAAAATTTTGGCGATTTTTAAGGTAAAATAATTTTATCCTATAGAATTTGGGCGAATCATTTTTAAAATAGCGAATCTCATTTTTGGAAAAACATGGAAAATTAGCCCATGAGTGAAATTTAGCCCCTAAAATCATCTATGACTAAAATTAGTAAATCAAAAAAAAAGGAGATATAAATCCAAACCAGAGAAGTTGATAAGACAATGGGAAATTTCAGTCTAGAAAATGAAATTAACAAAATCAAAATCCCTGTACCTCTGGTTGAATTGGAAAAAAATCCTATATATAGAAAGAAAATTGCTAAAATGATTAATTTTTCAAATAATGAAAGTCAGGCTGATGTTATAAATTTATAAGATGCTAAGCCTAATATAATTTTTGGTCCACATTTTGAAGGTGCCAGAGATACTGTCACTCCTTTCGATATTACGCTAACTGTGCATGATCACCTGCTCCATAATTGCATGTTGGATTCTGGAGGTTCTCACAATGTGATGCCCAAATCTATTATGGATTGACTTGGTCTCGAAATCACTCGACCATATGGAGATTTTTATTCTTTTGATTCAAGAAAGGTTAAATGTGTGGGTATGATAAAAGATTTAGTAGTTAACCTTGCATAGATTCCTGTAAAAAGTGTTTTGATGGATGTGGTTTATGCTGATATACCTCCGAAGTATGGCATGTTGTTATCTAGGTCTTGGGGTGCCAAACTTGGAGGATCCCTCCAACTTGACATGACATATGCCACAATCCTGATCTTCGGTAGACAGTTCACTCGCTTGTACAGAGAAACAAGGTTGGCATTTACAGTAAGTAATCCACTGAACCCAAATAACTACCCTATTTATATTGCAGATCAAGATTTAGGAAATTGTATTTTATCCATTGATGACGATTTAAATGAATGTATAGAAGAAAATTGTATAGAAAAAGAAAAAAACAGAAAAGACAAATAAAGATGTATGTAGTACTAGAGTTTGGAAAATGTATTTTGATGGTGTTTCATCTTGTGAAGGAGCAAGAGCTGGAGTGCTATTTGTGGCACCTGATGATGAGTTTACTATTCCTTTTTCTTATAGGTTAAAGTGGGACATAGATTACACTAACAATGTATGTGAATATGAAGCCTTGGTCTTAGGATTAGATGTTGGAAGGAAATTAAAAATTAAGAACTTAGAAGTCTATGGTGATGCAGAACTAATCATAAAAAAAAATAATCGTCAGTACCAGGCTAATCACCCAAGGTTGAGATATTATAGAAATTGTTCCTGGGATCTGATTTAGAATTTTTTCTCATCAGTCAAAGTTCATTACATCCCCATAACAAAAAATCAATGGGAATATTCATTGGCCAAAGCGGCCTCAACGTTTGTGCCTCCTACGACTTTAAAACTTAAATACCATATAGAGATGAGACATAGACCTTCCATACCGAATAGTATTCAAAATTGGGAGGTTTTTGAGGGTGATGAACAAATCAAGAAATTTTTAGAAATGGTGGACGACTTTGCCGAAACACATATCAACCAAGAAAATCAAAACGATCTTGCTTGGATTATGCAGGAAGGGGAAGATCCTCAAGAATTTCAAAATAAGATTGCTAATCATCGTATGCTTATTTTGAATAATAATAAGATCCCCAAAGTTCTGATCCCCTTGGAGATGTTATTCAATCATGACGACATTCCTTTGAGGTCTACTTTATAGCCGCAACCAGAAGAAGTTGAAGATTGTGATATATGCACCAAAGAAAATCCTAGGTTGGTAAAATTATCTAAGTACCTTCCTCCTGAAATGAAAATTAAATATGTTGAGTTGCTCAAATAGTATAAAGATGTTTTTTCTTGTTCCTATGATGAATTAAGAACTTATGATACCACCATAATGGAACAAAAAATTCCTCTGAAGAAAGGTGTCAAACCATTCAGGTAGAAACTTAGACAAATAAATCCTATATTACTGCCCGTGATAGAAAAATAAGTAAAGAAACTTCTGGATGCCAAGATCATTGTCCCACTTAGATACTCCGAGTGGGTAGCTAATTTAGTTCCGGTAAGAAATAAAAATCGTGAAATCAGACTGTGCGTAGACTTAAGAAATTTAAATAGATCATCACTCAAAGACAATTATCCATTGCCAAAAATGGATCACGTTTTAGAGAAAGTAGTAGGAGCTAATAAAATGTCTATGATTGATGGATTTTCAGGCTACAATCAAATTGTAGTCCATGAGGATGATAAAGAGAAAACCACATTCACCACCCCATGGGGTACCTTTATGTATGATAAAATGCCCTTCAGTTTAATGAATGCAAGAGCAACTTTCCAACGAGATATGGAAATCGCCTTTGTTGGTGAAAGAGATAAGTTTGTTGTTATTTATATTGATGATCTAACTGTGTTTTCTAAATCCAATGCAGAACATTTAATACACCTCAAGCATACTTTTGAAAAATGTCACAAATTTGGTTTTTCTTTGAACCCCCAAAAATCTCATTTTGCAATGCAAAAACTCTTAGGTGACATAGTGTCTAGGGATGGAATTAAAATTGATCTGAAAAGGATTGAAGCTATAGATACTATTAATATTTCTAGGAATAGAAAAGAAATTCAGTCATTTTTAGGAAAAATATTTTTTTCTGAGAAGATTCATCTCGAATTTCACTAAAATTGTAAAATTGATTACATATATGCTTAAGAAAGACAACAAGGTCAAGTGGACAAGCGAGGCCAAGACGTCATTCAAATGTATTAATAAGGTCATAGGTGAAGCACCAATTCTAGCAAGTCCTGATTATTTGAAATAATTTTTTATTTTTTCATTTGCTTCCGAGCATACTATTGCATCCATATTGTTACAAAAGAAAGATGAGGGTTTTGAGCAGCCAATTGAGTTCTTTAGTAAAAGTCTCAGATATGCTGAGCTAAAATATGATATATTGGAAAATGAAGATTACGCAATGGTGAAAGCCATCAAAGCTTTAAGAACCTATGTACTACATTCAAAGATTATTTCTTATGTACCCATTAGTTATGTTAAGGATATATTGGTTCAACCCGATAGCGATGGAAGGAGAGGCAGATGGTTAGCCAAAATTCAGGAGTTCGACCTGGAAGTTAAACCGACCAAACTTATTAAAGGCCAGGGCTTGGCTAATTTTTTGGCTAAATCAAATCTAAAAGCACTCGGAATAAATCATTTGCAAGAGAATGAAGGATTTTTAGAGATAGACGAACTCGATGTCACTGTACTTGCAACTAAAATTCTAGAAAAATTGTCTTCTTCAGTTTGGTACAATGACATTGTTTCTTATTTACTAACCCTTCAATGCCCCAACGACCTAACCCCATCTAAATCTAGGACATTGAAGTTACACGTTGTAAAATATTGTATTGTAGATGGTCAATTATATTGGAAGGATCCCCTGGGTTTCTGATTGAGCTGTTTAGTAGAATCCGAAACAAAAAAAGTTATAAATGAATTCCACGAAGGAGTGTGTGGAGGGCATCACGCTTGGAGAGAAATGACTTATAAAATCTTAAGAGATGGATATTATTGGCCTAAATTATTCATTGATGTAAATACTAAAGTCAGAACTTGTAATCCTTGTCTGTTGTTCATAGGCAAGCTGAGAATTATGACATTACCTTTAGTTCCAGTTAAAACTGAAGCTCCATTTCAACAATGGGGTCTTGATTTTATTGGAGAAATTCATCCACACTCAAGTGCTCAACATAAATGGATTCTGACCACTACAGACTATTTTACTAAATGGGTGGAATTTATTCCTGCACAAAACACAACAAACACAGTAGTGAACAGTTTTTTGGAGGAGAATATTCTATCAAGATTTGGATGTCTTCGAAAAATAGTTACTGATAATGCTCAGGCCTTCAAATCCATGTCCATGATAAGTTTTTGTCAAAAGTATAACATTATGATAGGACACTCCACGACCTACTATCCACAAGGCAATGGATTAGCTGAGTCATCTAACAAAATCCTGATCACTATAATTAAGAAAGTACTAACAGAAAATAAGAAAGCATGGAATGTACATTTAAAATATGCTTTATGGGCTAACATGATAGGCACAAAATGGTCAATCAGAATGTCTCCATTTCAGATGGTATATGGTACTGACGTTATTTTACCCATAAATCTAGCGCCGCCAGTAATGAAACTCTGGAAAGACTCAAAAGAAGAGCCAAATGACATTACCAGGAGGATAAATCAATTGATTGAAGTTCAAAAAAATAGGGCCGAAGTAGATGAAAAACTATAGAAATATCAAGATAATATGAAAACCTTATTTGACCAAAAAGCTAAAGATAGGGAATTTCTCCCTGGTGATTTGGTTCTAAAATGGGAAGCCAGAAAAGAGGATGCTGGGAAACGTGGTAAGTTTGATCAGATCTAGTGTGAATCATACAAAATTACAGCCTCTGAGGGAAATAATACATTTTTGTTAGAAAATCTCGATGGAAAGATTCTTAACGCCCCTATCAATGGGTGGTACCTCAAGCATTTCATGCAGTAACACGTTTCCGAATTCTCATTGTACATACCGGTTTGTTTTCATGTTTTGTTTATAGTTACCTTTCTTTCGCTAAGTTTTTATTTTTACTGTAAATACAAAAAGGTTAGTAAAAAAAAATAAAAAATAAAAAAAATATCAAAAAATGAAATAAGCAGGTTTCTAATCTACAAGAGTTCTTGACAACTATCATGCTAATCTTATTCAGGATACTCGCTGATAGCCGAGAGACTTGAGATATCAAAAGGGTGACATGCATAGATACTCACGTTGAATTTCTCTCGAAACAGGTAATAAACTAATAGTCTGCTTGGCTGGAAGCATAAACAACTTCTGAGGTATGAATTTCTGTCTTAAAAACTTAAGTTAAAATTTTCTAGGAGATGTTAA
Organism: Picea engelmannii; assembly: GCA_009831015.1. Taxonomy (NCBI): domain Eukaryota; kingdom Viridiplantae; phylum Streptophyta; class Pinopsida; order Pinales; family Pinaceae; genus Picea; species Picea engelmannii. The sequence continues at coordinate 889,739 of ML784620.1, read as the reverse complement.
TGAGTAAGACAATAATCTTATGTTTACTAATATCATCACCAAAACCTTTAATCAGAGAAATGAAAGAAACTTTTAATTATTAAAAAATTTCTCTAGACTAAGTAAGTAAATAAAAACAAATATATAAAAAATAAGCAATAAAAAGAATTTAAGGAAAAGTTTCAAGAGTTGAGTAAGAAGCTTGTTTAAGAGTGATTGTACCTACAATAGAACATTTGAAACCCCTTTCTTTTCACCTGTTCATGTTCAAGCTATTTCTTCACATGATTCTTGATATCATCCCATGAGCTTCATAGAGGGGAAAGGTCTCACCTTAACTTTGGAAACTCATAAACAAATCTTCAAAAAGAGAATAGGTAAAGATTCTTATAATTCCTCTAACTTTAACTGAACCAAAAGTATGTTTGAGGTTAATCCTAACTATATTAGTTCTTCTAACAGGATTAAACTGATTAGTTTCACTCAAGGAAAGTCCCTGAAAAAATAATAAGAACTCCCCTTGAGAACTTCCCTGAAGGCGAAGATGTTTGAAGGTCAGAAAATGATTAGTCCAGAGTAATTAAAGTGAGTTGACAGACCTTTGTTTTTAAATTATAAACATATATCTTCTCGGGTATATTGCATATCGATTGATTTCCCCCACTTCATGTTTTGAAACAAGACAGATGGTGAAAGGAAATTCATAAAATGATTGCCCCCATCTAGTCCAAAAGAGATGATGAAAGGAAATTTGTTAAATGATTGCCCTCATCTCAACATTTAAATGCTAAATTACTAATTGAAGTGGTGAAAGGAAATTCAATGTGGGAAATTTGATAACTTCATCGGGGTATTGAATAGGCTCGCTGGCAGTGAAGCAATGTCTACATATCTGACATGCTGTTATACATGAATTATAAGATGCTCTGGCAACTATTTCTCTTTTCGGCTAGATCTACATTCTAAGCTAATGGGACTCCCTAACTTAAAATATTGGAACTACTTCACCTTGATGTGAACAAAATCAAATAAAGCCTGGTAGAATGATTACGGTTGTTTTGATTATATTATACAAATATAAAGTCAGTTTTAAGAAAGGAAAACTATTATAAGCCTAACTTGAGATCACCAAATGATTTAGTTTTGAAAGTTTTCAAAGTTAAGGATGAAATCTTAAAATCCTGTTTTGTGTTTTCCTCAGACGTGTTTCACAAAAATGCAATAATGACTCCATTTACCCAATAAAGGCACTCGGTCTACATGCTCTTCTTGTCCCGTAAGGAGACGAGATCCCTAGATGAATCCTATGTTGAAACATATATTTTTCTAAACCTTAAACTAAAATAAATTTTATTTTTTGTTTAAATAAAAAGCACAAAAATGCACTTGGATAATCACCGTCGAATGAAGTCTTCTGATCAATCCAATGGTTTAAATGTCTTAAGAGATTATGGAGCCACCTTTTTAATTAATGAATCAATTTTTATAAAGGTTTCCTTTAGATATTTCGGGAGTCGGGGTTTCGCGAAGTACGAAGGTTCAATATTGAGCATCTTCAAAGTTCCGATACCCGAACTCACGAAAGTATTAAATGTTAAGTCGGGTTCATTAAATATTAAGAAAGATTAACAATAAGTAAACCCCGTCGCGACTTCACAATTCAGGAGATCTTACATATAGAGGATTTTGAAGTCCCGATGCCCGAAACCCCGACATGTTAAAACTAATTGTAATTAATTAAGAGAGTTAAATATGATTATAGTTAATTAAAACCTATTGCGACTTCGCGTTTCGTAAGTCTTAGTTTAAACTGATTTAAAGATCCCCGAGGCCCGAAACGCCGAAACTTGATTAAATGATAGGTATGATTAATTAATGTACTTATGAGGATTATACTCTAATTAATCTGTTGCTTAATAATAGCTTGGATACATTCAAATTATGCGCTTTTATCGAGGTATCATCCGTAAATGAAATTGATATCTGATTTAGGGAAATGATTCCAAATAAGATCCAATTTTAACGCCCAAATATTTTTTATTAAAGGAATTAAATGCATTGTTAGTGAAGGTATACGCATGGTTTATGCGTTTAAGGAAAATGATATTTTTAGTTCTGAATCACTTTCTTGTTTTCTTAGATATGGCTTAGCAAAATAACTAGTTTAATGCATTCTCATTCTCTATAGCAGGTAAAAAAACTGTGAATTTGATATCATGGCTCCACGAAAAGTGCCTAAAGCAGCTGGTGAAAGTTCTGATACTTCGCCCAGAAGTATAAACATAGCTAAAACTTGGACGCATGTGCTCAACCACATACAATACGAATTGGTAAACTGCCCTGATGATTCAAGCGACAATGAAAAGGATAACTTATCTACCAAATATAATATTATTGCTCAAGTAGAGATACATAATATAACAACCAGGCCGAGGCTTTTACCTTATACTGACATGATTGGATGGGCGCTGGATCATGTAGATATCCCAACTAGAACGATATTCAACTCTTAGAAGGTAGCTGTTGGGTAATTTCGACCGGAACACATACAGGTCACGTATAAATTGTATGCAACATCAAACTTCGTTTATAATGCCAGTTTTCTAGTGAATTTTAATAATAAGGAGTGTGATCAGTATGGAAAGAGTCTTTTCGACATGATCAAAGACTGGTGTTCCGACCAGATCAAAGATTGGTGTTCATGCCCCAAATATTTTAGAGTCGAATCTCACGACATATATTCAACCTCATCGCTTGAACCACAGTTCATGTATATAGCCATGATGATGTGAAGAATTTATGGAAAAGCGAACATGACCCATTTCTTTCTACCATGGGTTCCCATTGTACAGTCGGTGGCGGAAGGATTTTCTTTTGACTGGGCAAAGATATTGTCAGATAATCTGGCTAGGGAAATCTTAGAATACCAAACAAAGAAAAATAAAGGGAAGCCGACTTCATTCTTTATGTCAGCTTATATCATGGATGCTATCTGTTTCATGATGCCTTTCCCGCTGATAAGCTGGAGTTGGACTCTAGACAGTGCCGAACCAATTCATGATTATCATTCAAAGCTCTGGGAAGACAAGGAAAAATATTTCTTTTATGAATTCTGTAGTTGGGTAGTGGTGCCGGTGCATACGGTTATATTTGGTCACCCACCTCCTAGAATTTCAGACAACATTATGGTTAACCTAGGTAAAGTGGCAGACTGGTACATAGAGGAACACTTCTCTTATATCATAGTTTTCAGTTGTTCAGTTCCCCCATACACATTACCATAATTTTTACTAGACCAACTGATATGCCATGAGGTTGCACAAAAAACTGTACTTGGCGGGATTAGCAAGGAGCTCAAAGCTATGCAGAAAAAGGTATGGCCATCTTTTCCTTTATAGATCGATGCATTTTATTTGTTAGATTTCAGCCATTCTAGATTGGAGGCTGCAACCTTAGAAGAGATAAAGCTGGTTAACATTGAATTCAATAAGCATGACCCATAGAAGGTCGTGGGAAACCATATGGTCAGTTGCAATCTTAAAAGGTATGAGCATGAAGAGTCCCCTCAGGACGAAATGGTCCGAGGGGAAAGATCTTACCAAGAAGTTCTAAGCCAAGTTCGAGCTCTACCACTTGGTGAAATGGTTGAGTTTTACAATTTCCAAAAACACTGAAGAAGTGGCCTCCCTAAAGTATTATAGCGAGAAAACCCAAAGTCTCCAGCTACACAACAAACAGAGACCTAGAACCCAGAATTCAGGAGATCTAGCAAACAAGAAGCCCCAAAAAACCCAAATAGTTATGAGCTCTCGACTCATAAAAAGGATATCCTAGTGGCAGAGGTATCTGATGACCAGTCCAAAGATGAATCAGAAACATTCAAAAAGAAACTTGAAGATAAGACACTGTATTCACTTGATACATCAACTATAGATGGAGCGGGAAAACAATTATCCATAGAGATTGGAAACTCCATTGAGGCTATTACACCATTACAGTTCACTAGAGGAAACCCTAATGTAGAGGTAATATTCATAGGGGATCTCACGCCTATCCCTATTGAAGAAATACCTCCTACCGATTTCTTTTTTAGTAAAAAAAGAAAAGCTATGGTAAAGAAAGAAATGCACCAGAAAGAAGGTGCAATGGTAAAAAAGAACAAAGTATTATTAGATGGACAAAATTTGGAAGATGAGGACTTTTCTACAGAGGTAGCAGTCTCTTTGGGAGCTTTTGCAACAACCAACTTATTCTCAGTTGATAATCTAAAAGAAAGGATGAAGCAGAGAAATCATATGATAAGTTAGTTGCGAGATCAAAAAAGGAATACAGAGAAGAATATCAGAGATGATGTCAATAAAGGACTTGAAAAGGCTAGAGATGCTAATAGACAAAAAATCCAACTTCTCAAGTCCAGTCTTGTCCAACAAGATGAGTTGGTTAAACAATTACAAAACAAGGTATGTTCCAATGAAAAAATGGTTATGGATATAGCAGGGTTCCAAGCTCAAGCATCGGAGGTGCTAAAGAAGCTGGAAATAAAACAACAAAGCCTTTTGGCTAAGGTAGAGATCATCCAAAATCATTTGCAGGAAGTAAACCAATCATTAGATAATATCAATTTCAATGAAGGAGAGGCTACTGCAGCCCGAACCACCTTTCAAAAAGAGGTCGTGTCATCAGCTAGAGAAGAAGTAATTGTAACTCCCAGAATGATTGTTGCAGAACAAATCAAAGGTGATATAATATTGAAGGCATGGGAGGCCAGTATAGATGAGAGTAAAAGAATGGCCAAAGAAATAAAAGAGGATTGTGAAGAGGTTTTTGATTTTCTAAATAGAGAAACACTAGGAATTGGAAAGGATGATTGTTCTGAGATACTAGGACACACCAACATTGTTAAACATCAACTTGACATCAAAGAGAGATTAAAGGAAGCTTAGATTGAAATCTCACAGCTAAAGTAGGTTGACATCGATCAAATAGATAGATGGCTGGTAAGGCCAAATTTACAGTTACAGTCAATGGCTTCTGAAGATAAAAGGATAAAAGACAGGTTGCTGCAATTACAGAGAAAGTTGTATATTTTTGAGGCAAAAGATGTAACCGAACCTTCAAGACTATTGGTACAATTCCTAGGCATATGTGTCAAATGTCTTGAGAAAGGTGAAGGAAGCACTTCAAAGAATCAATGAAGTAACATATGTATACCTCTTCTACTGGTATAAGAAAGAAATAGAAAAGAACCAAGTCTAATGGTTCAAGTTTTCATTTTGTAACCATTATTAGCTAGGAATAACGAAAATTCCAACTGCATAGGGTTGAGAAACTCTTGTATAAATATATTTTCAAAAGACTAAAAAGAGATGTTTTTTTTTTTCCGATTGTAATAGAGAAATATCTCATTTTTCAAGAATTAATGCAAGTACAGACCAGAGACTCCATACTTCGTCACTCCTGAGTTATGTGTTCTTCTGTTCTTTTTTTTCTAGTATCTTTATTCATATGTCTTTGATGAATGCCTAATCACAACTTACTACAACATCTACTGTGGTTACATGTTTCATTTAGTTATCTGATTGCTTACATATTTTCCTCTATGTTTTCTATCCAAAAATATAAGACCCGAGAGCTAGTTATATTGCTACATTTTATGCTTCATTAAAAGTTTCTCATCTATTTTCTTCTTTTGTAGCAGAGTGAGATTCTTCTGTGATTGACGCCTTTCTTTGTTTAACAGCTTTATGTTTTTCTCCCATCACATTCATCATTTTCAAGTTTAACTCAGATAGCAAAGACGACCTTTGAGCTGTTTTACCATTAATTCAATCTTAGGAACTTTTCTCATATAATTGAAAGTAGAAAAACAAATTGAAAAGAAGAAGAAGAAATCAATAGATCCATTGATTATTTCTTTCCTCCATGACTGTACCTGTTGCAAGGCAGCCCGATATTGAGCTCGATCTCACTGATCAGACCAACATTTCTTTAACCTTGTTTAATACCATCCTAGAGATCACTAATACCCGTGTGGAGCTTGAATGCTCATGGGCAGTGATTGAACATGACATAATGATGCAGGAGCATCTCAAGCGAGCCAGCGCAGAGACAACAGACAGCTGGAAAAGCGCCCAACACAAATTTTGAAATCACCTTGAAGTTATTGCGCAATCTTAAATGAAATAATTAAGAAGGAGTGCACTTGTATAATGTAAACGGACCTTGAGCAATTTTCTCTCGTCCTTAGTAGATAGAAGGCATTTATGATAGTTAATGCAAGTAGGTAGAGTTGAATGTGTAGATTTGACAGTTTTAGAGCGCAAGAGGGAAACGAGATATAGACACCCTCATTGTGTATTGTATGATAATAATGAAGAGCATAGAGGAGAAGTAGAGAGCTGTGTAGCAGACTCCATGTACAGAGGTTCTGAATTAATACAAGAAGGTTGTGATTCAGACTCATGGTGTTCATATATTCTCTATGTATGCATCTTTGAATGTTATGCTCATGAATGTTTTACTCTTTCTGTCATGCAATTTCTTTTATGCTATGTATGAATGATTTCTTGTTGAATGTTTGAAATATGAGAGGAAAGGGAAAAGGAATGAGTTTCAATTGTTTCTCTATCTGAGAAAGAGTTCCTACAAGGATTGCAGTTGAATTGTCCGGAAGGAGTGCGTCGACAAGGTGTTCAGAGGTTTTTCTTTGAAAGCTCAGGAGAGATAGCTTTTGTTCTCATTTCCATAGAAGTGCAGTTAGGTACAGGAGCCGTGCAAGGAGTGCACAGGCCGAGTAAAGTCTCAGAGTTTTGAACTTGATCAAAGTATTGAGAGATTGCTACTGCAGGTGTGTGCAGAGTCGAAGGATTTCAACATTTGGAAGTGCTTGAAATTCTGCCGCAAGGAGTGCGTGCAAGGGTTTTTCTAAAAGACGCAGAGTCGTAAGAAAATTTAGAAGGAATTGAACCTTTGAAGAAGTTGGAAGGAAGGCGTAGTGACGTCGGACCACAAGAGGACGAGTTCCCAAGGAAAGAACGGATGGTCAGAATTCTCTGTAGAGAATTCGCGATTTCCCGTGAGTTTTCATATCTCACGGAGGAGCAGGGGAGTTACGATGAAAGCGTCGGAAGGTTCTAAGATTAGGACGAGTAGGACCATAGATCCAAGTCATAAAATCCATTGGATTTGCAAGCAGATTCATATTTCATGATTTTGTAGGTTGAAGTACCATAAAATTTGCAACAGGAATCGCGATATCACGAAATGCGAAGTCCCGAAGGCTAAAAGGATGGTGCGGGCCAGAGGAGTCAGTGAGGCGGACAGGTGGTGCACTATTGACACGGAGTCAAACTCCGTTGAACATTTCAGAGTTTCGTGGAGTAAAGTTCTGAATTCATTGCATTAGGATTCACAATATTGCGAAGTCCGAAGTTTTGATAGAAGTAAAGCGACATTGAAAGGTCAACCTTGTGAGCGCATCGGAATTTCAGAAAATCGGGTTTCGGGAATCACGGGAACAAGTTGTTTGACACCGCGACCTCCGAAATCGCGATAAGGAAAAGTATGAAAGAGAAAGAGGAAAGGTCAGCGTTGACTGTTTTCGGGTTTCGGAGATTGAGGGATAATACGCTTGACCAACGGATTTGCGAAAGTGCGAAGTCCGATCTCCCGAAGTATAAGGGGGAAATTCTTGAAGTTGATTGTGGGTGAAGCTTTCCCGAAAGGGAAATAGAAGAACCATTTTCGAAAGCTCTTCGGGCCAGTGTAAGGGGAAATATCTTGTTGACGTGGACCTTCTGACTTGCGGGTTTAGGAATGTTAATTTTTCAAAATCCCACCCAGTTTCAGTCTCACTGAATTTTCTACTAAATTTAAATGCCAAATTCAGTTTCAGCACTGTTTCATCATATGCTACAGCGGTGTTTCGG
>ML784620.1:845878-875785 GCA_009831015.1 Picea engelmannii | reverse complement strand
TACGACAATTTATGCTGGACGGACTGTCACGAAATTCGTGCCAAAACTCTGCTAAGATTCAATTTCTGTTCCACTCAATGCTATTCGGCAACTTTGGAATGCATGCCAGTGCTCCCAGAATTTGCTGCTGCTGTCTCTTTTCTTCAGCTCGACCTCTCTCTTGCTCTTTCTTGTTCTCTCAACAAGAATGCTTCAGCTCCTCTCTTGTTCTCTCAACAAGACTACTGTTGCATCTTCTTCTTCTTGGCATCTCACCAAAAAGTCTCTTGGCCTCTCACCAATATTTCTTCAACTCCCTTTTTCTTGAACCACCAAGAGTGGGTGCGCCCATTTGCCTTAATCAACCTCATGAGGGAAGGTGAGGAGTTTTCTAATCTAATGGCTGAGTTTAGATTAGATGGGTGGCTGAGATTTTGTGTCTCTTCACTCACCCTCACTTCAATCATGAAGTTATCTTTTAATTTGCATCTCACAAATTAATTTGACTAAGACCCATATTCGGAAATTTCTCCCCCTTAGGGCCTAGGGAAGAGAAACACTTGCCTTGGTACATAATTTAACAAGGAAGGGGCGTGCGTCGTCAGTTTTGGTATCAGAGCACAGAGAGGTTCTTTGCTTTCTGTAGCAGAGGAAAAAAGAATTTCACCATGCCGCCAAGGAGAAGGGATAGGAAAACACCCGATCATCCAGAGGAGAGGGAAATGCTAAGAAGAAGAGGTAGGTAGATGACTGATCCAACCATGGAGAAAGAAATGCGTGATCTACGAGCTAGAATTGAAGACATGGAGACAACCCAAAGATGCACAGTCAATGCTGGGGATCTAAGTGATTCTGAAGGTGAAATTGAGGCTGAACAAGAAGAAGAAGTTGCAGCTGAAGATGCAGCAAACAAACGTTTGATTAAGGCTATTGCAAGAATGGGTGCAAGAGCGAAAATGGACATTCCAGTTTATGAGGGAAATCTGGGTGCAGAGGAGCTTCTAGGCTGGATTAGAGCTCTAGACACATACTTTGACTATGAGGATGTCGAAGAGGAAAAGAAGGTCAAGCATGCTGTCACAAGATTGAAAGGACATGCAACATTGTGGTGGGATGAACTACAAGCTGACAGACACTGCAAGGGCAAGCAGAAGATCAAGAGCTGGGACAGAATGATCGCGAAGATGAAGGCGAAATTCAGCCCCAGGGATTATCAAATTACTCTATTCACGAGAATGCAGAACCTGAGGCAGAAGCTGATGACAGTGAAAGAATACACTGAGGAATTCTACAGGCTGAACATCAGGGCAGGTCATCGGGAGAGCGATGATGAAAAAGTTGCCAGATACATGAATGGCCTGAGATACGATATTCAGGATGAGATGAGCATGGTAACCATCCGAACGGTGGAAGATGCTTATCATATGGCTCTAAAAGCTGAAGAGAAGTTGAGCTGAAAGCAGGGTCAGAGAGGCCGAGGAAGAAGTCAGCCCAGAGGCAAATTAGTTGCCCAGGATAAATATCAAAAGCCTAAGGAGGACTGGAAGAAACCTCAGACTCAAACTGAGAGAGGTGGAACCTCACAGTGAGGGAAATATGCCGAAAAACAAGGGCAACATACTGAACAGAGAGGAGATTATGCTGACAATAATACTTTTCCTCGTATTAGAGGTAGAGGAAGGGGAAGAGGTGGAGTAATAACATGCTTCACATGTGGAAAGAATGGGCACAAGTCTTATGAGTGTCCAGATAAAAAGAGAGAAGGAGGAGATACTCATATCGTTGAGGCACAGAGGCGAGATGTTGAGGTAGAAGATGCTGAAGGTGGAAGATCGTTGATGATGCAAAAAAATCTCTTGACACCAAAGAAGGAGGTGGAGAGTTCAGTCCAAAGAACCAGACTTTTCTGGACTGCTTTCAAAACCAAGGATAGGGTATGCAAGGTCATTGTGGATAGTGGTAGCATGGATAATCTCATTTCTACATAGATGGTAGAAAAGATGGAGCTGGAGACGATTGATCATCCAAGCCCATACCGAGTTTCGTGGCTACAAAAAGGACACCAGGTAACTGTCACTAAACAATGTTTAGTTTAATTTAAGATAGGAGGATATAATGATAAGATACTATGTGATGTTATTCCTATGGATGTTTGTCATCTATTGCTGGGTAGACCATGGAAATATGACAGGAATGTGATTCATGATGGGAGAATGAACACATACACCCTAGAGAAGAATGGGAGGACTCAGATGTTGCTTCCAATCAAGGATAAGGAGGTGAGACCGGAAGTAAGCAACACTGTACTTCTCATGAGTGGGAAGGAACTTCTTATAGAGGTGAAGAAGAAGGAGGATCCACAATTCATTGTGGTCAGGAAAGCGAAGATTGTTTTGACCAACAAAAGAGTAGACGATTTACCAGAAGAAGTTCAGGAACTGCTGGAAGAATTCATTGACATAGTAGTGGATGAACTACCTTGTTCATTGCCACCGATCAGAAGTGTGAGTCATCATATTGATCTCATACTAGGAGCCAGTTTTCCAAATAAAGCTGCGTAGAGATTGACGCCACAAGAGAATGAAGAGGACAAAAGACAAGTCCAGGAGTTGTTGGACAAAGGATTGGTCAGGGAAAGCTTGAGTGCATGTGCTGTTCCAACAGTACTCAGTCTGAAGAAAGATGAAGGCTAGAGGATGTGTACTGACTCGAGGGAGATCAATAAGATAACCACCAGGTACAAATTTCCATTGCCAAGGATGGATGATCTGATGGATTGCTTGAGTGGAGAAAAGTATTTTTCAAAGATTGATTTGAAAAGTGGTTATCATCAAATCTGCATGAGAGAAGGCGATGAGTGGAGGACAACATTCAAAACCAACGAAGGGTTTTATGAATGGCTTGTTATGCCATTTGGCTTAGCAAATGCACCAAGTACCTTCATGAGGTTGATGAACGAAGTCCCGAGGGAGTTCATTGGAATTTTTTTTATCGTATATCTGGATGACATACTAGTTTTCAGTAAAATAGTGGCAGAGCATTTGAAGGATTTGGCTACAGTGATGCAGAAGTTACAGTAGGAGAAGCTGTTGATAAACATGAAGAAATCCTCATTCATGAAGATAGAGCTCATTTACTTGGGGTTTTTTTATTTCTGCAGATGAGCTGAGGATGGATCCAGATAAGGTGGAGGTAATCAAGAATTGGCCATCACCGAAGAACATCTTTGAGGTGAGAAGTTTTCATGGATTGGCTAGTTTCTACCGAAAATTCATTAGGAATTTCAGTGGAATTAGTGCACCGATGATGGACACAGTGAAGAAGAGACATAAATCTTTTCACTGGACAGAATAGGCTAAGAAGAGTTTTAATCTATTGAAGAGGAAGATTACGGAACAACCAGTTCTGGTGTTGCCAGATTTCCAAAAGACATTTCGGGTGAAATGTGATGCAAGTGGATTTTCCATAGGGGCAGTCTTGAGTCAAGAGGATAGGCCGATAGCATACTTCAACGAGAAGCTGAATGAAGCGAAAGTGAAATACTCCACATATGACAAGGATTTTTATGCTATTATTCAAGCATTGAAGAAATGGAGACATTACTTGATCCCGAAAGAGTTTGTCTTGTATAGTGACAATCATGCATTGCAGTTTGTGACTCAACAGAAAAAGTTGAATCAAAGACATGTTAAATGGGTTGAGTATATGCAGAATTTCACTTTTGTGATTAAACATATTTCTGGTACTGCTAACAAAGTTGTTGATGCTTTGAGAAGGAAGTGTTTGCTATTGTAGGAGTTCAAAGTCAAAACGCTGGGTTTTGATGACTTCAGGGATGAGTATAGAAATGATCAGGATTTTAAGGAGGCATATGAAGCAGTTGAGAATCCAATTCTCAGAGACAAAAGCCAATGGGTAGAATACATGATCCAGGAAGGATTACTGTTTAAAGGTAATCAACTATGTATTCCGAAATTCTCCATGAGGGAGAATTTTCTAAAGGAGAAACACAGTGGAGGATTGGCAGGGCACTTTGGTCATGAAAAGACATTTTCAAAGTTGAATGAGTCATATTTTTGGCCGGGGATGCGAGCATACATCAAGAGATTCGTGGACAGATGCAGAATTTGCCAGCATTCAAAGGGAAGGAAACAGAATGCAGGGTTTTATCAACCATTGCCAATACCTGAGAGGCCATGGGATGCAATCAACATGGATTTTGTATTGGGTTTGCCAAGAACACAAAGAGGTTTTGATTCAATCTTTGTGGTGGTGGATAGATTTTCCAAGATGGCACACTTCATTCCATGTCAGAAAACCAGTGACACAACTCACATTGCGAATCTGTTTTTCAAAGAAGTCATTCGACTTCACGACTTACCAAGAAGCATAGTTTTGGATCGAGACACAAGGTTCATAGGACACTTTTGGAGGATCTTATGGAAGAATATGGGAACTAACTTTTCGTTTAGTTTATCTTATCATCCTCAGACGGATGGACAAACGGAAGTGGTGAACAGAAGTCTGGGAGACTTGCTGAGAAGCCTAGTGACAGAACACCACAGCTAGTGGGACAACATATTACCACAGGCAGAATTTGCTTATAATGACTCAATTAACAGAAGCACAGGGCAGAGTCCATTTCAGATTGTCTATGGCATGCAACCGAGAGGAATTTTCGAGTTGAGGGATTCAGAGCATGATGCAACTAGGAGCACTAGTGCAGAAGATTTCACAGAGGCGATGAAGGAACTTCATAGCCAGGTGAAGGAGCGACTGCAGAGTTTGAACTAGGAATATAAGCACAGAGTAGATTAGTACAGAAGACAACATCAATTTGAGGTTGGTGATTTGGTTCTAGCACATTTGAGAAAGGAAAGGTTCCCGAGAGGAACATATAATAAGCTGAAGATGAAGAAAATCGAACCATGTAGGGTCTTGAAGAAATTTGGGGCAAATGCTTATGAGATTGAATTACCCGATGGGATCAGAATTTCTCCGATATTCAACATCTCAGATTTGTACCCATATAAGGCTGAAGAAGCAGGGATAGGAAATGAGCAGCCAATGATCTAGTGGACAAAGCAGATGCCAGTTGCAGATAAGCTGCAGATGGAGCACATACTGGACAAAAGAGTAAGAAAGAAAACCAGGCGAAAGAAATACTTTGAATATTTGGTCAAATGGAAGGGCCATCCAGTTGAATATTCCAGCTGGGAGAATGAAGCAGAGATCCAGAGGCATGGACAGACCATGCACGAGCTCATGGATAGGAGCCCATGAAAATTTTCAAGCCAGGGAGTATGATGCAGGAGCATCTCAAGTGAGCTAGCGCAGAGAGAATGGATAGCTGGAAAAGTGCCCAACACAAATTTTGAAATCACCTTGAAGTTATTGCGCAATCTTAAATGAAATAATTAAGAAGGAGTGCACTTGTATAATGTAAACGGACCTTGAGCAATTCGCTCTCATCCTTAGTAGATAGAAGGCATTTATGATAGTTAATGCAAGTAGGTAGAGTTGAATGTGTAGATTTGATATTTTTAGAGCACAAGAGGGAAACGAGATATAGACACCCTCATTGTGTATTGTATGATAATAATGAAGAGCATAGAGGAGAAGCAGAGAGCTGTGTAGCAGACTCCATGTACAGAGGTCCTGAATTAATACAAGAAGCTTGTGATTCAGACTCATGGTGTTCATATATTCTCTGTGTATGCATATTTGAATGTTATTCTCATGAATGTTTTACTCTTTCTGTCATGCAATTGCTGTTATGCTATGTATGAATGATTTCTTGTTGAATGTTTGAAATCTGAGAGGAAATGGAAAGGGAATGAGTTTCAATTGTTTCTCTATCTGAGCAAGAGTTCCTGCAGGGAGTGAAGTTGAATTGTCCTTAAGGAGTGGGTTGACAAGGTGTTCAAAGGTTTGTCTCTGAAAGCTCAGGAGAGATAGCTTTTGTTCTCATTTCCATAGAAGTGCAGTTAGGCACAAGAGCCATGCAAGGAGTGCGCAGGCTGAGTAAAGTCTCAAAGTTTCGAACCTGAGCTAAGTATTGAGAGACTGCTACTGCAGGTGTGTGTAGAGTCGAAGGATTTCAACATTTGGAAGTGCTTGAAAGTCTGCCACAAGGAGTGCATGCAAGGGTTTTTCGAAAATACGCAGAGTCATAAAAAAGTTCAGAAGGAATTGAACCTTCGAAGAAGTTGGAAGGAAGGCGTAGTGATGTCGGACCACAGGAGGACGAGTTCCCAAGGAAAGAACGGATGGTTGGAATTCTCTGTAAAGAATTCGCGAGTTCCCGTGAGTCGTCTGATTTCACAGAGGAGCAGGGGAGTTACGACAAAAGCATTGGAAGGTTCTAAGCTCAGGAGGAGTAGGACCGTAGATCCAAGTAATAAGTGCCGTTGGATTTGCAAGCAGATTCCTATTTCAGGATTTCATAGGTTGAAGTCCCGTAAAATTTGCAACGAGAATTGCGATATCACAAAACGCGAAGTCCCGAAGGCTAAAAGGACGGTGCGATCCAGAGCAGTCAGTGAGGCGACCAGGTGGCGCACTATTGACATGGAGTCAAACTCCATTGACCACTTCAGAGTTTCATGGAGTGAAGTTCTGAATTCATTGCATTAGGATTCACGATATTGAAGTCTCGAGAGAAGTAAAGTGGCGTTGAAAGGTCAACCTTGCGAGTGCGTCAGAATTTTGGAAAATCGGGTTTCGGGAATCGAGGGAACAAGTTGTTTGACACCGCGACCTCCGAAATCGCGATAAGGAAAAGTATGAAAGAGAAAGAGGAAAGGTTAGCGTTGACTGTTTTCGGGTTTCGGAGATTGAGGGATAATACGCTTGACCAACGGATTCACGAAAGTGCGAAGTCCGATCTCCTGAAGTACAAGGGGGAAATTCTTGAAGTCGATTGTGGGTGCATATTTCCCGAAAGGGAAATAGAAGAGCCATTTCCGAAAGCTCTTTGGGACAGTGTAAGGGGAAAGATCCTGTTGACGTGGACCTTCTGACCCGTGGGTTTAGGAAGGGGCATGCCTTGTCACATAAGTATTTGAGAACATTGGGAATCTAGACAAAGACAATTTTAGAATCTACCATAGCTTCATTTTCTTAAGAGTATTGATTTTCTTTTCATATTAAACACTCTTTAATCTTGGATGCCTTGAAATTATACTTTCAAGCCTTAAGTATAAACTCAGGAACAACAGGGAGATTTTGCCACTGCCAATAAATGGTCAATGGACAATTTGACCGAACAACTGCATTAGAAATTCCTCTTGGTAGAACAATTGAAAAAATCAGATATATACTACAGATTAGACTATTAGAAGTAGGATGAACTAGGACTTTCAGAAAATAAGGGTTAATGATAAACAACAAATTAAACAACTACAAGACAATGTGGAGTTACTCTACCAGATTTCACAGACAAGCAAAGGACTAATTAGTCAACGTGACAACTTGATTGAGCAGTTGCAGGCAAGACTGACTCTAACAAAGAACACAACGATAGACATTTCAGCCTTTAAAACACAAGCTTCATAAGTAAATGAGAGGCTGGAAGTTTCCCAACAAGAACTCTATCTAAAAGTAGATTCCATCCAACAATGTTATTAGGTAGTGAACCTTTCTCGAAAGGATATTTACATCAAGGAAAAAGAGGCCTTCTCAACCCGATCTAAGTTTCAAGAAGTTATCATATGGATGCAGAGAGATAATGCCCCTGGATTTCCTTTTCTCTCTCATTCTGAACAAGTAAGATGAGAAATGGCCCTAAAATCATGAGAAACAAATATGGAAGAAGGCAAGAAACTTGAGAAAGATGTGAAAGAGGATTGCCTAGAGGCATTGTCATCATTAAATAAAAAGATGATTGAGTTTGAGGGGAATAATATCTCAGAGGCCTTAGGGAAAATTGAGATAGAAATGAACCAACAAAACTCTAGAAAGAACAGAGAAGATACTCAAAAATCCATCCAACGGATGAGCTAGATCGATCTTCTTAAAATAAATGAATGGTTGGTTAATCCAAGTTCACAGTTTTAGGTCACAATCCAAGAGGTGAACAAGATCCAGGAGAAGCTTCCCCAAATACAAAAGATTGTTTTTTCCTTCGAAGTAAATGGAAGGATTGTGCCTTCAAGGTTCTTGGTAGCATTGATGGATCGATACACCCAATGCATTGAACATGGAAAAACAAGTGTAGCTGGGAGAAAGTGAGAAAACATGCACAACGTCCACTTTCTCCATTCACTCTACCTTTCACCCTCCAATAGTCACTTACCTTGTTTATCCCTACCACCCACATTCTTACCTCTACACATCCCACCTCATCATCAGACACTTGTTCCCTCATCAATATTTTCATGAACAAATACTCTTCCCCGTAACCATTATCCATCCCTTAACGAGAAAACACTGAGCTATTCATCTAATATTCTCCTCCATGTCTTCGATTGCAATTCCTTGCCCCACTGAACACACTCAAAGGGACATGTCAAAATGAGATCAAATGTCCAAGACAATAAGTAGAATGATTGAAATGGCCCTAACAGACATGTGTATCCAACTCAAGAATTAAAGAAAAACAAGCGCATCTACCAATAGATGAAGAGATAGAGGAAGCGTCAACAATATTTGCATGTTTCTTATTTTATTCAGATATATTGTATTTTTGGTGAAATATTGTGGGAAGTCCAACAGTTTTTCAGTTGTGACAAATTTTGTATAAATACATAGATTTAAGATCTATTCGAGGCTGATTCTAGCCTAATATAATAGAGAAACGTTTTTTGAGTATTAATACAAGTGCAGACAAAGATTCTAAGTTTCGTTCAATTCGAGTTATGTTTTCCCTCTGTGTTTTCATTTCTCTGAATTTATTTTGGTAACTCTTGAAGAGTGATTGATAGCAATTTAGTACTACGTCTACTGTGATCAATTTATATCAGGAGTTCATTCAGTAACAAATTTTCCTCTATTATTACTGTAAGTAAAACAATACCTGTGATCTGTGTGAATTAATACATTTTATATCATGTTCAAGGGTGCATCTTCTATTTTTCTTCTACTGCAAACAAGGTGAGACTTATCTGTAATTGATACTTGACTTTGTTTATCAGTTTTGTAAATATTTCTACATCATTCAAAATTATCATTGCGACTCAGATAACAAGATACAACCTTTATAATGTCTTATTATTAATTTCTTTTAAAATATTATTTCTCATAAAACTGAAGGAGGAAAAAGCACTCACAAAATACTTCATTTTAAAACCTTTGATGCTTGACATTATTCTCCGAGCCTTAGAATTAATCTCAGGAACAACATATGGCTCCTATATGTATATTGTATTGTAAACAATGTATGAAGTGGATGAATATAGAATATGTTGGTTTTCCTGGTTTGGGTTTCCAGGGGAAAAATATCTGTGTAATGTGTGTATTTTCCATTGTATCTTTTCCATTCTTTTATTGAAAATCTGTTTGCAGTAAATTATTGTATAAGGTTAAAATCTACAATATGTTGGGAATTCAACATTGAGACTTCAAAACTCATCACACTCGATTGTATTTTGTTAGTATCCTAACATCACAGTGTATGCATATTGTGATAGTGTCATGATAACATTGCAATTTCCCTTTCACATGCCAAAGAAGAAAATGACATCTATAAACAACCTAAAAAAATTATTGGCACATATTTTCTTACAGACCAAAGACAATAACATGTCCTTCGCAAAGGTGCTATATGTTGAATTATTAATGATTGTAGCCTCTTCTATAACTCTTAGTGTTGGGTTATCGAAACAACCTTTACTGTCTTTTCCATGGAATGATATATTTTCCAATGCTTTGTTTTCCTGTAACTCTTAAGTCTAGGAATTAATACATTGAAAATATGAAAAACTAAAAAAAAATGATAATATATAGAGAAATCAAAAGTATTTACAACATTGTTAGTGTGTGCATATATTCCTGTTAAATCTAAAATGATTTCAAAATCTTAGTGATTCATATTTCCATCAATTTATGTATAGTAAAAACATGACATGATTCTAATATTTACACACTTTATATCTTGCCCAAGAATAATTACCAAAATTCTTGGAAGTTTATACATCTTTTCTTGCCACAATCAAAACCCTTGCAAATGCATTCTAATCTGATAAGAATGAGATTTAAAAAACACTCTTTCTTCTTGGAATATTGATGCATAGGAACATGATATTCTTATACTACATATTGAATTTAGGCCATTAAAAAAATACCATCTTCACATAAACTTGCAAGAATGTAAGTCAAGCAAATGCCCATATTATGTTGGACAACATTTAGTGGAGTTTTTCCAAAATGTGATCTGTCTTAATTTTTTCTTTGAATTATCCACTTCTTTCTCACTATCTAACTAGAGTTAACTTAACCTTAGAAATCATATCTTTCTACCATGTTCTTTAAAAGAAGACATCCACCTTCTTTGACTTATTAACCAATCATTGGATGAATCTAAGAGGTTGGTGGGAAAGTATTTCACACAATTATTGGAGTCTTTTCACATAGTTATAGGAGCATGGACCAAGCACAATCATCATGGGAAATGTAATATTCCTACATTCCCCATGTCAAAGGTAATGTTAACTATCATTTTCCACCAATCCTCCCATTTTCCATTCACTCTAGCATTGTTGAGATCATTGTCAAGTGCACTCTATATGTAGTTCATGCTATGTTCCCCATTGCTAAACCTTTTAACAATATGGAAATTAACCAAAATCAACACTATGCAAAGGAAAAATTGTAGACTTCAGATGGAATATAGTTGGTTGTAGGTGAACATAGAGGTTGGGAAAGATAGGATTTCATTACCCACTATTCATTATATACTCTTGGGATACTTGAGAGACAATTATTGTTATTGTAGGCAACCCTTAGAAAGCATATAATGGATTGGGATCTTTCTATCCACACTAAAGAGAATTAGAGGGAATAATATCTTCGAGGGATTGTTACAGAGAGAAAGAGAAGATATTCCTTTCATTGTGTGGGGCAGAGTTGTTGAAGGCCAAATGAGATGCCTGCAAATCTTTGTTGTGTGTAGAGTGGCTAAGAATGAGATTATATGGCTTGGACCAAGAGAGATATAATCTTATGTCTTGGTTCCTTTTCCCTGGTGGCCTCATAGTCCAGTGTGGGGGTAGTATCTACACTAGATTCCTACAGTTGGGTGGAACATTATTGTTAGGTATCCAATTTCTCAGACGAATTTTTGTTAAAATATAAGTCTTCTTGTTTATGAATATGCAAAATTATTGTTATTCTCTATTATAGAAAATATAGGTACTATGTATGTTGTGTGTGATCATTTATGATTATGTTCATGGGAATTTGGTTGTCATGAAATTATGAGAATCCATGCTAGTTTAATCCACTACATTCTAATTTGCAATGCACATTTTTTTTCCATTCTAGTCCTTTTGGGGAGCTTCTCTCTACTCATATTACAAGGAATTTATCTAATGGATGGAATTTGAGATCCTTGTTTTTATCTACCCACCTAGGGTTGGGTGAAGGGTGGGGACAACACAATGTGGTATTAGAGATATGTTATAATACTATGTTGTATTGGGAAAAATTATGAGTGCTCATATGGAGTTTGTGGTTGCATGCTGACTATTTGAAAAAAATCCTAAATGAAAATTGGGGATAAATGCTAGAAGCATCCTATGATATGAAAATAAAAGTGGTCTCAATATGAATTCATGAGGTTCATGGTTTGACTCCAAGACATTTCTAGGTGAATTGGGTATGCTTTTTTTTTTCATTTCCATGTGAATAAATCCACCCAATAACCTTTTATTTTTAAAATATCATCATGAGAGACATCAATAGATACTAGATACATATTTATCTTTAGAAAAAATCAATGTATGTGCTCCATGGAGATTAATAGTGGAGGTGAATCGTGGCACTTAATATGCATGAACCTTATTAGGTTGATGATGAAGGTTTGTATTTCCATGAATGCCCAGGATTGTGCCTACTAATCAATATCAATGGTTTAGATATTTTGTGCAAATGGAAGTATTTAGGGAGGATGAAGGCTTGTATTGTCATGAATGACTAGGATTAGATTTTCCTATTTTGATTTTTGGTCCATGATCTCTCATGAGTAATTGAGGAGAGAGGAGACTTGAAAGGATTAATTACCATGAATGGCCTAGATTTAGTCAAGAAAAAGAGATCTACGATGGAGATCTGCTCATGACAGATGGTAAAATGATGGAGGAGAGATAATTCTCTTACCATGAATGGTCCAGAATTAATGGAGAAAAAAACATCTATGTTGGAGATATTGTTGCAACAAATGGGAAAAGGATGGAGGACAAAAAATGATCCTATCACAAACGATCCAAATTTAGTTGGTGAAATAGATCTATAGTGGAGATCTTCTTGTAAGAGATGGAGATTTCAGATGGGGGAGAGAGAGGGGGATGCTAAAAATAACCTATATTTAGTTGATGAAATAGATCAATAGTCAATAAGATCTTGCGGGAGATGGATATTTCAAATGGAAGAGAGAGAGAGAGAGAGGATGCTGAAAATGACCTATTTTAGTCAGTGAGTCATGATTGTTGATTCATATCCCACCACAATGATTGGGGGCTCATTTTTCCACAAACTGTCGAGATTTCACCCATGGGTTTATATTGATGGTCCAATATCCCTCGTATGTGGGTCACCTTTGTAGTGTAAAATATTATGGTTGGAGGTGACGAAAAATGAGTGACTCATTGTCCCATCGACCTAGGAAAATGTGTCATGTGGAAGGCCAAAGAGCACTGTCACTAGCAAATTTGGGTAATTTTGCGATGACCATTTCGATGCTCTTGCGACGTAATGTCGTGGATATTGCGACGAATCTTGAGTCTCTCAAACGTCATTTCATGTGACGTGGAAAGTTTAAATAACTTGAATTAACGTCACAAGAGTGGCGACCATAGGGAACTTCTCACAATTGCGACAAAAAAAGAAATATCGTCGCTAATACGAATGAGTGAAGAATTCATAGAAAGAGCGACACAATAGGGAAATTGTTGCACACTTGACAATATAGGAAAAGTAATGTGAAACCATTGTGATGAATCGACTATCTAAATGTTCGTCGCTATTGTGATGACAACATGGTATATAGCGATGATTTCACTATACAAATTTCATGGTTTATATAACAAATTCATCGCATGATTTCGATTGTGCGTCGAAATTGCGATGACAACTTTCGTGGTCTATATAGAAAATTCGTCGCAGGATTTCTATTGTGCATGTTCATTGCAATGACAACTTTCATGGTGCAGGATTTCTGCTGTACGTCGAAATTGCGATGACAACTTTCGTGGTTCATATAACAAATTCATCGCATGATCTCTATTGTGCGTCGCAAATGCGAGGACAAATTACATGGTTCATATAGAAAATTCGTCGCATGATTTCTATTGTGCATCGAAATTGCGACGAAAACTATTTATTTAAAAAAAAAATTAAAAAAATATTTTTGGGCAAAATAAATAAAATTTTATTTTTGAGCAAAAAAAGATTATTTTATTTTTGAAGATAGGGGCCATGTATTGGAAGAATATTATAAACTATGAAGTTCATTATATTCTTGAAAACATTTCACAAAGGGATATATATGTAACAACGGTTAAGAACAAGTCATCAATCCTTGGGAGAAGATATATATTCTTGATGGTGATTTTGTTAAGGGCATGGTAGTTAATGCAAATTCTCCAACTATTGTCCTTCTTTGGCACCATGATGTTGGGTGAACGCCATGAAACCATAATAGGCATGATGAGTCCTTGATCCAAAATTACTTGAATTATTTCTTCACTTTGTCTAATTCAATGATATATTTCCCATACAACCCAATTTTGGCAGTGGTGACTTCGAAAACCACTGAATCTGATGCTAAGCCTCTCACTTGGGTGGTATCCCTTGAGGTTTTTGGAACACCTCCTTGTAGGTTTCAATCCGTTGGTGTATTTTTTGGTGCTTCTACATCCTTCCAAGGATGAATTCATCTCCATCTCACTCCCTTCTCCTTGTTTCTTTCCTTTTCTTAAAAATAGTAAGACAAACCTATTTGTTCTACCAATGATTCTTATGTCGTGTTAAGCATTGATCAAAGATATTTTGGCTTTGTCATTGTGTGCATTTATGGAATATACCTTCCCATATTTGGAAAGCCTATATTGGTTTTATATCCACATGAATATGTCATCTCTTATGTACAAGTATGGAATTCACAAATCACTCTGCACATGTCCAATGGAACCACATTTTCTACCACTTCATCCATTAAGTTTGGGTTGATGGAAAACTTGAATCTGGGTTATTTTTCCACTTTCAATTCTATTTATTGTCTTATTCAATCCAAAGGTTATGGCTATAGGTGGTCAAGAGTCTTTAAGCCAACACTTTCAAGAAACTATGAAAATATTATATTAGATTGTGAATCAGAATCAAATAAGCAATCTACCTTGCTTTATTTCATGTGGATCTTGATGCAGAACAACCTTGTCATCTCTTTATCTTCCTTGTGATTGAAACCAACCAATGCTAATTCCTTCTAAATAGTAGTACAACTAATATTCCCTTCCAGGTTTGAGGTGTCTTCCACACTCTCCTTGGCATATACAATCACAAAATCCTTCTTCTTATTCCTCTTTTGAAATTTCTTGGGATTCTTCTCAGGGATTTCCAATAGTCTTCCTTAATGTGTCCCTTTTTCTCATAGTCCTTACACTGCTTGATGGAAGGGGTTGATTCTTGTGTTTCTAATACAATATTCTTACTAGATAACTTATTTTTTATTCACTTTGGGTGCTTACCATACAAGTCTCTTCAATTACATTTGAATTAATGCTATTATACCATATGATTTGTAAATGATAGGATTATAGCCAATCCATTTCAACAATACAAAACCTTGTACAATTTCTCCAATCCCATAATTCCTGGAAGTATTTTTCTTGGACTAAACTACAAGACTCAAATTAATATATATTTGACCACTCATCCTCATATAACATTGTTGTGAAGTATTCCATGCCATTACTAGATCCACTCAATAAACCAAGGATCTATTTGACTCATACCATGTTTTCCAGGTGCTCTTCTCCATTCCAATTCATATAAAAATTTGTTATCATCAAACTCCACTCATTAATGTAAGCATGAAATATCCATTACTTAATGAATTCATACCACTATTTAACAATATTAAAAAAAAATGAAAACAATGCTTATCAGTCAACCAAGCACAATCCTACAACCACGCTAATTATCAAACCATGCTTCAATCATGCCACTACTACATATTGAAAAAATTGCGACTACCACTTGCGATGAAAGTACTATTTCGTCGCAAGATTCAAGAGAAAAAGTTCAATTATTCATTTGTTTTCTAAATCTACCCCGTATTCCCTTTGTAACATTTCAAAAAGGGATATGAAGATATATATGTAACAATATATATTTGATATGGATCATATCTTATTAAAATATATAACATATACATATCAAATATATTTTTATGTGTGATCTTTACTAAACATATAAGTTGTAAGGTTGGCTAAGCTCATCACGAGAGGCATTGAAAAACAAAGGCTTCTCTATTCTACTTGAAATTTTAAGGATTTTTATGGCTCCCTAAGAAGGTTTGTCTCTAAATGCATTCATGGATTTTTATCACAATTGGTTTTATTAATCTTTAAATATTATCCACATTCCAAATCTTGTGGGAATCTTTAAAATTAAGGGCCATTCCATTTATTGGGAATATTTAGAAATATCATTCTAAGTCCAAAGCTTGTGGGAATCTAGTTGGGAAAATCCATTGTCTTCTTATTTGTTTAATGATTTATACACAAGGCTAATTTCCTTGCAAACTTACCTTTCTAATATTATTTTTTATGAGTACATGAGAAATAGTTCACATTTGGGAAAAAAACCAATGTCATAGAATGTTTATCCATCTTAATTTTTAAACTATATGTTGGAGGGTGAATTATCCATGAAAAACAAACATGTTTTTAAATGGCATGTTGTAGGGGGGATCACAACATCCCCTCTTTACCTACCAACCAAACAAATATTGAATATTTGTTGAGAATCACAACACCCTTTCTTTACCCATCAACTAACCAAACCTAGTTAACATGGAATATTATTTAATTATATATCATGTATATAAACACCTTTTTTTTCTAGGAAGAGAATTGAATTTGGATACTACAACGAGTTTGAGACTAGCATTGGAGAGTGAGGAGTTTTACCTTTGGTCAATGTTCGTATCTCATGGACTTCACCTAATACTTTGATCAAGTTCCAATTTCATTTCCATTGGTTGACCTCTATTAAAAGACCAAAAGGAGCTTTCTATTTATATTATCTCTAGTCATTGAAAGCATACAAGTTGATATTTGAAAGAGAACTAAAAAATACAAGGATATATGATAGGGTGTAATCTATATGTCTAATGAGGTCACCCTTTTGCAACTATTAAAAATAATGGGAGGATAAATTTAAAGTTTTGGCTTCAAATATGGAAGGAATCATTTTGGATTGATGAAATCATAGATATCAAATGCTAAAATTACATAATCCAAGTGCAATAGGGGTATTCGAGGGTGTTGAATCCTTTTTTCTAGTAAAACAACAAATTCTTCAGTTCAAAATTGCAATTTCAACAAAGATTGCCTAGATAGAATCTAGTGAGGGAAAATCACAAAAGGTCAACATCATTTAACATTTATCCTTATTCTATAATTCGGTAACCTCTAATTTACCACATGTTGAACTTGAAATATCCTTTGTTATTGGAAGGGAATACTTCTCTATAACTAATTTAGTAAAACATTGACCTAACAACTTAATCAAGAGGACAAAAATCTCAATGAAATAGAAGGATATATCCATCATACTTTTGTGTGATACCTCATCTAATAAAATAATTAAATGAGCCAAAATAATGTTGGATAGAAAAATAAATATATCTGTTAAGAGGGAGGCTTACTTGCAAGGCTTAATTCATGTTCTTTTTAAGGTTGTTTAGTTGAATCAATTAAATTGTGATTTAGCAATGAATGAGTCAAAACCTACCATAACTAACACAAGTGGAACCCTTAATTCATTGTGGTATAAATTTTCCTTGTAAATCCTTGAAGCAATACATCCTAGKATTTTGATCCCCCTCACCAAATATGGTTATTATAAATGAAAATGAAAATTGAACTTGTCTAAGGTACCATAACCACCTAAGAGTTCCAAACATTCAAAATATTGTATTTAATTTAAGAGGGGCATTGCCATCATGATCATCTTAACTATCATCGTCATTGTATGACTATAACCTAGTTCATGTATAAATGAAGTCATTTAAGATTAGTAACCCCACCCTAAAATGTTTCTAATGACAATGATAAAAGCACCACTAAGACATCATCAGTATACTAGAAAAAACCAAAACCTACTTGGCATAACCTACACTTTGATGGTGCTTCATAGGGATTGATAATAAATGATGGTTTCATCCAAGACAACCAAAGGGAGCACTTGGCATTGACATACTTTGGTTACATGTGCAATAAAAAGTAAAAACGAGGGTAAGTTCAAATCCTATTGCAGGATTTCAACTTAGCAAGGGATCATCTACAAATACAATATGTTATAAAAGCACTTGATCATTAAGTGTTTATGGGGTTAATAATGTTTTCTCTTTATTTTATTATTTATCTAATGAATTAAGTAAGTGGGCCAATTGGGTCTCAATTCATACTCCTTCTCATCCAAATGGGCCCCAAGTCTCTATTGTTATAGGGTCTAGTCTATTGTTATCTTTGCAGGTGGATGTGGGTCAAGTATTGTAATATGGAGTTGGGATATAATAACATATTTGATGTGTTATAGTGTGTGTGTGTGTGTAATAATGTATATATTTTATTACATATATGTGTAATAAAACATACATATATATATATATTCCACTACACATATATGTAATAACATATATTACAAAAAACACGAGTTGTAAGTTTGGCAAAGCTCATTGTGAGAGGCACTTAAAAAAAAATCCTTCTCCATTCTATTTGGAGTTTCAAGGATTATTGTGGCTCCCTAATAGGGCTTGGCTTTGGATGCTTTCATGGATTTTCATCCTAGTCAACTGCCGAGTCCATCGTGTTGGCTCAATGACTTCAACGTACTATCCCATCTATTTCTTTGTTGATGGAAGTGTCATTTTGTGTGAAAGGCGGTGTGGTAAATAATTTGTTTGTTGGGTCCACCAAATTTGTATTTCAATATGTAGGACTCTTTCATGAAATAATGATCAATATTTCAATATGTAGAGGACCTCTCATAGACACAGTGCTCCCTTGCACATCAATGAAGTTTTTTTAAAGGGACAAATTAGTTGACATATAGTCAAAACTCTATCATTGTTGCCATTATTGTGCCCTCTAATCGACAAAGTGAATATTTGAATTTATGTCAGCATTAAAACAATGAGTGTTTATATCATGAACCTCTATATGGATTAACATGACCATGAGAAGAATAAAGTATGAAAATATGAAGAAAGTCTTGAAACCTTGAATAACCCTCCACATATTGTAGACATGAATATTGAGATGATGCACATGTGTGAAAGACTAAATGTTTGACATCACCACTTCCAACCCCTCATGTTTAATTGTTAATGTTGTTGAAGAAACAAAATAAATTTCGTGGAACTAAAAACATTAAATCGTTGCCAAAATTGTGCCCTCTAATCGACAAAGTGAAGATTGGAATTTATTTCAACATTATAACAATGAGTGTTTATATCATGGACCTCTATATTGATGCAGGAGCATCTCTCCATGCAGCCAGCCAGCCAGCCAGCCACGTCAGCGCGCACACATTCAAAGGTTGAAGAGAGGCGCAGCCTCATTTCAAATTTAAAAAATGAATGTAATTAAATGTCTTAGGTTGGTGAGCCATGAAAGCCGTGCCTTTGAGCATGCATTAGATAGGATCGACTTTAATGCTAGATCGAATGAGATCTAGATCCAGATGCTAGACTAGACAACCATTGATGGTAATTTATTAGAGTAGGTGAACCTGGAGGGAAGCGCTCGATGAGCCCCTCAGGAAAAAGGGATTTTCATATCTCATTTTGAGTTAGTCAGGTAGAGTAGAGAAGAGATGAGAGAGAGCTCAGGAAAACCATTGTAAAGATACAGGCATTTTTTCCATTTATAATACAAACAGAGTAGTTTTTCCTACATTATTATGTCTTATATGTATGTCTGTGTGTGTTCCACATATATGCTGTGAATGTATACTGTAGTTGTGCATTCTGTAGGAGTTCGTTTGATTTCAGGTTGAAGGTCTTTGAGGCTTCATGCCAGGAGGGTATGACAGGACGCTGAGGGTTCTAAGAGCCGGTGCACTGAGGATGCACTTCTGAACACTGCGGGTTCAGACAAAGACGTGATGAGACACAAGACTGGAGTCAAAAACTCAGGAAGAAGACCTGTGAGGTTGCTGAACACCTTAGGAGGCAAGGCTGTGTAGCTTAGACACAGTTGTAGACAGAATCATGGAGGATTCTATAGAGCTCTGCCAAGTGGGCATTGAGCATACGCACGGGTTGCGTTGGGGAAGAACTCTGCTAAGAGAGTGAAGGAAGACCAGAATCACTGAGGATTCTGAGAAGCTCTGTCAGGAGGGCACTAAGCAGGTGCAAAGGGTGCACAAGGACCCAGAACTGTTGAGCATTCTATGGAGAAGATACTTCGCCAGGAGGGCGTCGAGGAAGTGCACAGATAGGCACATAGGTGAAGAGAAATCTTTGAGTTCTATGTTGTGAAGGAAGATTCCAAGGAAGGATCTTCACTGGGTTGTTGAACACCCAGGGAAACTCAGCAAGAGGTTGCCTGAGCAACAGAGAGCCAGGAAGGCATTTCATTCTCCATCTGAAGGAGAAGAAGGATAGACTCCCCCAAGGGGTCTGAGTGGTTGCGGAAGCTCAGAATAGATAGCACGCTGTGTGCGCGTGAAGACTCTGCAGGAGAGCAGACATCAGAATCCTTTAAGGGTTCGAGGAGAAAGCTCAGGAAGGGCATCGTTGTATACGCACAGTGAGACTCAAGTTCGAGGAGCTCGCAGAGGGATCATGTAAAGGTTGAGGCCTTTGGAAAATCGAATTTCTTCCAAGTCTGGGAAGAAGGCGCGAAGGAGCTCAGGGAGGAGCAGCGACAGCCGCAAGATCGACAGGAAGACAGATCTGGGCCGTTGGTCTTACATGTCCAGGAAGGTGCACAGGAGAGCGCACAAGACAGATGATCTGAGCCATCAGATCTGGAGAAGAAATCCCGTCAGCCATTGGATTGGGAGAAGTTGCGCAGAGATTAGCCTTTGGAGGAGGAGTGCACGAGGAGCAATCATCTGAGCCATTAGATCTGGGACAGATACCCGACAACCATTGGATCTACAGAAGCTGCGAGGAAGTTAAGCCCTCATAGACAGGAGGAGAGAAGCCCCGAGAAGATCGGAGCTGTCCGTTGGCAGAGAGCACATGGCAAAGATCGAGAGATCTCATGAACTTGGAGTTCGTAGGGTCAATGCCCAAGTACTTGGTACTCAAAGTCGCGAGGCACGAGGACGCGAAGTCGCGAAGTAGTGAGGAGATCTGGATCGTCCATTTGAGAGGACGCGTGGCAAAGATCGAGAGATTTCACGAACTCGGGAGTTCGCAGGTTGAAGGCCCAAGTGTGGGGTGTTCCAAGTTGTGAAGACGTGAGGGGAGAGAAGGAGATAGACATTGGATTTGGATCGTAGAGGACCATTGGATCCGCACGTGGGATTGTGCATCGGAGCCTCGGGAGAAAAGGCTCGAGAGTTTGGCGACAGAGATCGCGAGGTCGCGAGGAGCGAGATTCCGACCATTGAGAGGATAGGTGGCCATAAAAAAGTGACGAAGTGGAATACAGGTGGCACGAAGACCTCGAGATCTCACCGTGAGAAGTCCTGAGGTATTGGTGTTAGAATTCGCGAGAAGCGAAGTGTCGAGGGCCAAGGTTTGTGTGGACGCGTGGTAGTGCATAAGGTGGGACCCGCGTGGTCGAAGGGTGGACATGCATCGCTTGGAGACAGGAGCCAACATTCCATTGAATTCTCGAGTCTCGGGGATTCGTGGAATAGGAGGGCGAAAAATAGACGGTTCAACCGGTGAGGCGGCAAGGTGGCGAGGTTGTGAGTAGTGCGAAGCTGCGATAGAGCAGGAGTCCCGATAGGGGGGAAAATTCAGTGAGTTGACTGACCTTCGGGTCTAGGGGATTCGAGGGTGTAGCACTCGACTGTTGGACTTGCAAAACCGCAAGTTTCGATCCTCCGAAAATAGAGAAGGGAGGACAGAGCCGAAGAGAACTGTGGGTGTAGATTTCCCGATAGGGAAATAGAAGAACAATTTGAGTTCTTCGGGTTGAAGAGGGGATTAGAATCGGTCCCGTGAGGAAGAGGTTAGGCAGAGAGACCATGCGAGGTGAAAGGTCGGAAATCTCTGCGTCAGGTGGTATCAGAGCTTGTTCTTGTCTGTATATTTCAGGCAAGAGGAGGAAGAGAGAGGAGCTGGAAGAAGACAGAGTTATTGAGGACTCTGTGAGGACTTGCTTGCAGGTAGGCAGCAGTCCATAGACATTCAACAGGACTGTGAGAAGGTGAAGCTGGACACACTCAAGATGCAGAGTGATAGTACTAGATCTGTCAAGGAGGCATATAGACATAGAAAAATGGTTACTGAAGGCCATAGGAAGAAAAGCAAGGCAAAGAAGCTTGCAGAAATGGATAAAGAACTGGATAAAGATCTCTACGAATTAAAGGCAGACATAGAGGAGTTCGAACTGCGGATGCGGCAGGATAGGAGGAGGAGACAGATGCACGAATTGGCCATGTAGAAGCCAAAGGCAAGATGGCCAGTCAGGGAGCTGATGGTCATGAGACAGCGCAGGCTGTTGAGAAAATGGATGAGGTATGCTGAAAGCCTCAAGGCCACAGAGGAGGAGATGATTTGTCACTATTGGCCAGAGACTGGGAAAAGTCTCGATGATTGGGATGATGAAGAGGATAAATTGGGATCGTCTGAGGATCTCATAGACTGCCAGGAGGGCAGTGGAAGGTTTTCAAATTTCCATATGGGCAAGGGAACAGAGAGGAGATCGACTGATGATCTCAAGGACTGCCAAGAGGGTAGAGTAGAAATTCCAGATTTCCAAGAGGGAAACAAGTTGAGATCAGCTGAGGATCTCACAGACTGTCAGAGGGACAACAAAGGAATTTTGCATTGCCAGCTGGGCAATGATCAAAGATAACTGTGGGATCTCGAAGACTGCCAGGAGGGTAGTGGAAGCATCGAAGACTGCCAGGTGGGCAACAAAAGCGTATTGAACTGCCAGGTGGGTAGAGATGAAATTGTGAGGCCATTTGAAGGTCTCATGGGCTCGATGGAGATTTCAATTCAGTAAGGAGTGTTGATGAAGATGGGATCGGTTGATTTCATGGTCTGCCAGGGAAGCAACAGAAGCATCCCATATTGCCAGGTGGGCAGGAATGAGAAGATGAATTTGGATCAGATAGAGGAGTTGACAGAGCAGATGAGACTGTTTGATAGTCTCATAAATTCAAAGGTGAATTTGGATCAACAGATGCAGCTGGCAGAAGAGGAGGAACATCAGGATGGTATACTGATGATTGGGGGAATTGGGATATTCCTACCATTTTCCCAGGAGGAGTCAGAAATTGGTGTTGCAGATGGTGCAACAACAGAACAGTCACAACTGATGATGACTGTCAAAGAAGAAGAATTGGTGCAGAAGGTGCAGACTACCCAAGCAAAAGAAAGAAAAGAGAAGGAGCGTTCTGAGGAACTACTCGATGATTTCAGCTAGGGAGTTGAAAGGGAAGAAGCTGTAGCACTAAAGCTAACAGCAGAAGCAGAGGCAGAAGTAGACAAAGAAGAAGATGATAATTCAGTGGAATGTCTCAATGAGTTCAGCCAGAGAGCTGAGAGCGCTGTAGCATTGGAGTTGACATCAGAAGAAGCAGAAGCAAAAGAAGAAGACGAGCATTTCGAGGAGTGGCTCGACATTTTCAGCTGAGAAGCTGAAAACACTGCAGCACAAGAGCTTGCAGCAACAGATGAAGAAGACACAGACAAAATGTTCTTTGCTGATCTGTGGGATCAATTAGAAGCCCTGGAGGAAAGGATGAAAGTGCAGGGCATGCACATCCAACAGGTGAAGTTGGAAATGGATGAGGAAGGCGTGGGAGATCATGATGATCTGCCAAATGGCCAAAAATTTTTGTAGCTGAGGAGACTGCAAAGGAAGAACCAACCATTGGAGCAGTTGGATGAAGTGATCAAGGAAATCAGGGAGCTGATGTTGATATCAGCACAGACTACCAGTGAATAGACACTGGGCACGGAAAAGGCAACAACAGTAGCGCAGCGGAAGCAGCATCAACAACAGAATGGAGTAGATAGAAAGCTCCAAAGACTGATTTGGGATCCAGGAGGATTTCCAATAGCTTATAGGGGAAGCTCATGAGTAGGAGCTCATGATTTTTGCAGCTATGGAGTATGATGCAGGAGCATCTCTCCATGCAGCCAGCCAGCCAGCCAGCCACATCAGTGCGCACACATTCAAAGGTTGAAGAGAGGCACAGCCTCATTTCAAATTTAAAAAATGAATGTAATTAAATGTCTTAGGCTGGTGAGCCATGAAAGCCGTGCCTTTGAGCAGGCATTAGATAGGATCAGATTTAATGCTAGATCGACTGAGATCTAGATCCAGATGCTGGACTAGACAGCCATTGATGGTAATTTATTAGAGTAGGTGAACCTGGAGGGAAGCGCTCGATGAGCCCCTCAGGCAAAAGGGATTTTCATATCTCATTTTGACTTATTCAGGTAGAGTAGAGAAGAGCTGAGAGAGAGATCAGGAAAACCATTGTAAAGATACAGGCATTTTTTCCATTTATAATACAAACAGAGCAATTTTTTCTGCATTATTCTGTCTTATATGTATGTCTATGTGTGTTCCACATATATGCTATGAATGTATACTGTAGTTTTGCATTCTGTAGGAGTTCGTTTGATTTCAGGTTGAAGGTCTTTGAGGCTTCATGCCAGGAGAGTATGACAAGACGCTGAGGGTTCTGAGAGCTGGTGCACTGAGGATGCACTTCTAAATGCTGCGGGTTCAGACAAAGACGTGCTGAGACACAAGACTGGAGTCAACAACTCAGGAAGAAGACTTGTGAGGTTTCTGAACACCTCAGGAGGCAAGGCTGTGTAGCTGAGACACAGTTGTAGACAGAATCGTGGAGGATTCTGTAGAGCTCTGCCAAGTGGGCTTTGAGCATATGCACGGGTTGCGTTGGGGAAGAACTCTGCTAAGAGAGTGAAGGAAGACCAGAATCACTGAGGATTCTGAGAAGCTCTGCTAGGAGGGCACTGAGCAGGTGCAAAGGGTGCACAAGGACCCAGAACTATTGAGCGTTATGTGGAGAAGATACTCCGCCAGGAGGGCGTCGAGGAAGAGTGCAGATAAGCACAGAGGTGAAGAGAACTCTTTAAGTTCTGTGTTGTGAAGGAAGATTCCAAGGAAGGATCTTCACTGGGTTGCTGAACACCCAGGGAAACTTAGCAAGAGGTTGTCTGAGAAACAGAGAGCCAGGAAGGCATTTCATTCTCCATCTGAAGGAGAAGAAGGATAGACTCTCCCAAGGGGTCTGAGTGGTTGTGGAGGCTCAGAAGAGATATCACGCTGTGTGCGCATGAACACTCTGCAGGAGAGAAGACATTAGAATCATTTAAGGGTTCAAGGAGAAAGCTCAGGAAGGCCAGTGTTGTATACATGCAGTGAGACTCAAGTTCGAGGAGCTTGCAGAGGGATCAGGCAAAGGTCGAGGCCTTTGGAAAATTGAATTTCTTCCAAGTCTGGGAAGAAGGTGCGAAGGAGCTCAGGGAGGAGCAGCGATAGCTAGAAGATCGGCAGGAAGACAAATCTGGGCCGTTGGTCTTACACGTCCAGGAAGGTGCACAGGAGAG
Organism: Picea engelmannii; assembly: GCA_009831015.1. NCBI lineage: Eukaryota > Viridiplantae > Streptophyta > Pinopsida > Pinales > Pinaceae > Picea > Picea engelmannii. Next base: position 850,638 of record ML784620.1, on the reverse strand, counting down.
CACACAGAACAGATGATCCGAGCCATCAGATCTGGAGAAGAAATCCTGTCAGCTGTTGGATCGGGAGAATTTGCGCGAAGATTAGCCTCTGGAGGAGGAGTGCACGAGGAGGAATCATCTGAGCCATTAGATCTAGGACAGATACCCAGCAGCCGTCGGATCTGGATTGTGGAGGACCATTGGATCCGCACGTGGGATCGTGCATCGGAGCTTCGGGAGAAAAGGCTCGAGAGTTTGGCCACGGGGATCGCGAGGTCGCGAGGAGAGAGATTCCAACTGTTGAGAGGACAGGTGGCCATAACAAAGCAGCGAAGTGGAATACAGGTGGATTGAAGACCTTGGGATCTCGCCGTGAGAAGTCCCTAGGTATTGGTGTTAGAATTCGCGAGACGCGAAGTGTCGAGGGCCAAGGTTCGTGCGGACGCGTGGAAGTGCATAAGGTGGGACCCGCGTGGTTGAAGGGTGGATACGCATCGCCTGGAGATAGGAGCCAACATTCTATTGAATTCTCGGGTCTCGGGGATTCGTGGAATAGGAGGGAGAAAACTCGACGGTTCAATCGGTGAGGCGACGAGGTGGCGAGGTTGCGAGTAGCGTGAAGCCGTGATAGAGCAGGAGTCCTGATAGGGGGGAAAATTCAGCGATTTGACTGACCTTCGGGTCTCGGGGATCCGAGGGTGTAGCGCTCGACTGTTGGACTCGCGAAACCGTGAGTTCCGATCCTTCGAAAATAGAGAAGGGAGGACAGAGCCGAAGAGAATTGTGGGTGCAAATTTCCTGATAGGGAAATAGAAGAACAATTTGAGTTCTTCGGTCCGAAGAGGGGATTAGAATCGGTCCTGTGAGGAAGAGGTTAGGCGGAGAGACCCTGCGGGGTGAAAGGTCAGAACTCTCTGCATCATGTATGGATTAATATGACCATGAGAGGATTAAAGTAGGAAAATATGAAGAAAGTCTTGAAACCTTGAATAACCCTCCACATATAAATTGACAATGGCAATGTGATTTTGTTTCTTTGTCATGTGAGACACGATGGAAAAGACACAATGAAAAGAAGGGTAATGCTCTGAAAAAATATTATAAAATGATTGACATGGCCATTTCCAACCCCTCATGTTTAATCCTTAAAACTTATTATTGCATCTTCCCAAAAATTTATTTTTGCATACTGCACCAAGTTTAAAGTTTGCACATTGCTTGGAAACAGATGCTTGCCACATGTCACATGTCACAAGACTTTCAAAGTTGCATATATCGTGTCACAAGATTTTGGAAGTTGCATATTGCATATTCAAGTTCTATTTGTTGCCTAGACTCCATAGCCCAAGCACACGCCACCATGTCTTTCTTGCATTCTCATGTCTTGAATCAAGGAGTATTGAATCAATATATACTAAGTATTATAAGAGAAGCTGAAATTATCATAAGTGTATAACAAAATTACATTAAAATATATATACAAGCCATATAAATAGACTTGTGTATATTATTAGATGAAAAAGTAACCATAATGTTAATGCATTATATGCATCATTACATGTTCAACTATATAATGTACATCTAACTGTCTTATAAAATTATTACATGACATCATGAATTTTTTTTAGTCATCTTTTGTGCTTTTCAGGTCTTAAGTAATTCATCCATCTCCATGTCTTTGTTTACTGGGTGCTCTTCAACAACTGATGTTGTTTCATTCCTTTCACGCCAAGTATGTATGGTCTCATACCCACAACATGGATGCTGCTCTGAGGGGCCATCACCTACACAAATAAAAAATATAAAATTTATATGGCCAATTTTTAAATATCATTGAAGTAGTTCATTAATATTAAAAAAATACTCTGCAATGTAATTATTTACCTGGTCCTCTAGTCGACACCATTGGAATGGCTTCCGACCTGTTCACCTAATCTTCAGGTCGAGGAGGATCAACTATGAAATTCTCTACCATTGAAATGTCAAAATTTATAAGTACAAAATTATTAAGTATATGATTAATATATAGACATTTCACCGTCATGGGCCTCAGTCACAGGAACATCTTGGGGCTGCACCTCATTAGGATGGGGCTGCTGGGGAGCACCATGATCTTCTGGCTGCATTGCACTATCAATGCTCTATTGTCCAGTACTAATGGTTTCATTGATAGTGCTGCTCCCCATGATTAAAACAAAGTGAGACATTAAATTATGGATGATATCAAACATTTACATATTTTATAAGTAATGAAAGGTTAATGTGGACTGATTTTTATTTACCTTATCCCGAAAATTGGATCTCGGGGTCTGCCCCATGCTTTTCCTACGATCAACCATGACTTTATAACTATACTTGTAACCAAGTTGGAGGTCTTCCTCTGTGGTTTCAGTTCTGAAGTCATCACCCTGCATTGCATAAGGGTATGGTTTTTTAATGTTTTTGGTTGCAATTACCTTAAAGTTGTAAGGTGATACAAATAATATTCTTAAGATGTTTGGGTACTTACGATTCATGACTGTAACCTTGAGTAGACGCCTTGGCCTAACTTGTGTTGGCCATGTTTGGAAATCCTTTCTTTGGTTGCCTTCGAAGTGTCAGGAAACCTATCATCAAAATTTTCAAGTATGTTATATATAACCACAATTTTATTTAGATCTAAAGAAAAATACAAATGGTATTTAATTCAAAAAATTGTAATTTACCTTGGTGTACTAGTTATTTGTTCTCCTAATTTTTTCAAAATCTTCTCTTTTGCATCATCAATGATCGCCTTCCACTCCCTCTCTGGAATTGAGGGAGGACGCTCATACCTAGGATTTCCTGCCGAGCTTCATCTATAAACATCCCATGTATATTTTAAATATTCACCCACTGTAGATGTGACTGCTTTTTTATTGAACATGTCTACTCCAAAGAGGCCTTCAAGATAATCCATAATTTCCTTTTTGAGGTTGGAATTCTGTCAATTCCACCTCATGCATAAGGTTTCCCCAAAAATCGACAAGGTCTTTCTCTCTAGGTGCCTATAAAAAAGGTTGTTTCCTACACACAAAAAGATACAATCATTAATTTAAAATTAATAATCTAGATAATTTCTGTATGAGGACAACATTAAACGATTAAAATATGAATTAAAACTACCTGGGAGTCTTGATTGTTTTAATGTAAGTCCATTATCGCCGACCAAAAATGTGCACGGAAGGGTCCCCATGCTTGTCACATGTCTAGCTCTAGGAAATGCAACCATCTCAACCACATCACTATGATCCTCATCTCTTCCACCATCTCTAGACTCTGATCGATGTGTGGATGTCTAGCAGTGCGTGTCATGGATCCTATCTAAATTAGGTGTGGAATATGGAGAAGTAAATAGTGATCTAGCAGCTGTATGACCGCCCGCATCAGGACTCTGTAGCGCCACTACTACCAACACTGGGCTGAACATGCTCCAAAAATTCCTTTATAAAAAAGAAAATGTTTTTTCGTGAGATAATGTAAAAGTTAAAGAACAAAGTATCATAATTGAACATATGAGTACATTAAAAAAAAACACTTTAAATTATGGTTATTACCTTATATGTGTTAAGTTGTGACATAAGGAGCTTGATCTTTGCTTTGACGTCAGGAGTTTTTTCTGGACGATCTAAGAAGCTAGCAAGTTCCTTGTTAGCTTTAATGATTTTTTTTATTTATGAAGACCATGAGATCAATGCATGAATAAAACCCCTCCTCATCGGCGGAATCATGATCAACATGGCCTGCAGACTACATATAATTTCAACAAAAACAATGTTATTTCAATAAAATTATATAAGCAAATAATAAAAACAACGTAAAATGAAAGTGGAAATTGATAATCATTTACTTGTTCTGTGGCTGGCCCTTTTCCACGATCATCCTGCCACATTATAATATAATTAGAACCCCCAAATATTTAAAAAATTGTTAATGATAACAAAAAAATAATGTTAAAGATAATATTTTCAACAATGTTAAATATACTAAAAAAATATAATGCAATAAGCAGAGTTTTCTTAAAGAAGTGTTGCATAAGAACCTACACACTATTAGTCAATGTTTCTATTCGATTCAAATGGTAATCCACTAATAACTCTTCCCCGAGAGTTATCTTTTTTATTGCGCACAGGACTACCTGATTCTCTTCACGCCCCTCATACATGCAATTCGGTTGTTTGTTTGTTGTCCTAGGTCGTGTGCTATTTATAAACCCTGTGATATTTCCGGAATATTTAGGGCTTCCATAAATATAGATAGTCACTCTCTTATTTTTATCCTTGTTTATTAGTTGTATATAATTTGCGGTGAGTGCATATCGCCGCATACTTTGCATGTATCGGACCAACCGCATCCAATCGTTATAATTGTAACACGGTCTGACATAGTCCATCAATTCAGTTACTGTATTGTATTTTACAATGATTCCATCCATGGAAAATAGCCTTAAGCCATGCAGGGAGTATGGTGCAATGAGATATGTCCTATTGTTGACAATGAAGTAAACATCTATAGGAGGTAGTTCCTATTGGACACACCTACCACACTTAGAGTGGGGGTGAATGAGTGTGGGGCTCTTTTTCCCAAAGCTTCCCCCTTTACAAAAAATTCTTAGTTAATATTCAACATTTATTCATTACCCATTGCTTTCATTTATAACCAGTTAGATGAGAACATATATCAACAATATATCATCATCAAGTCATCACTACAAGGAACACAAAGAACACAAGATGTATGTACAATTTTTCTTTTTATTATGG
>ML784620.1:825688-836437 GCA_009831015.1 Picea engelmannii | reverse complement strand
TATCAATCATGATAAGACAATAATGAGTCATCTATACATTTTTCCAACAATGCATCATATACCAATGGAACCACATCGATCCATCTTCATCATGTATCAATGACAACTCATTGATCCATCTTCATCTATGTATTCTCATCAAGAACAATACATATTATATTACATAAATCATCAATCAATCAATCCTTTGACATCAATCAATCACTTGACATCAATCAATCAAACCATTGGCATCAATGACAACATGATCCAACAACTACCAATATTAGTGGTCGACCACCTAATTTAATGTGATATCCCTCTTGATTTTGGACATATGAAGGACATATTAATGTGATAACACTAAGGACATGATAAATTTATCATATGGATCTACGAAAAAAATAGTAGTAAGGTTGTTGTTTGTTGGATTTGTGCAAATTAGAATTATTATAAGAAATGTCCATTGAAGATGAGGGTCAATGCTATGGAGTAAGAAATCCAATAATCAGTTGATCTTGGGTGCTTTAGTTGGCAACATGTCTAAGGCAAGCCAAGAGTAGAACTATACAAATATTAGTTATGTTCAATCCAAGTTGAAGAATAAGTTAGTTATGGCGATAAGAATAAGATAAGAATAACATTCTCCATTGACCTTGTGTAAACCATTCCATTTGGTGTTTTTTGCACTAAGTGTAAAGAACAATGTTGGAGAATTATAAGACGTAAGTTAGGTATGAGCTATTTGTTACCTATTTATTACCTTTTATTTTAATTCTATCCATATTTTGTATTGATCAAATGAGGAATTAACCCGAAACTAATGCCATTAGACACAAGCTCAATCCTAAGGCCAACAAAGGAGAAAAAAAAACACACGCTAATTAATCTAGGAGTCAAGCATGCAAACAAACCTTCTCACAAAGAAGCACTAGTTGGTGATGGAATCCAACATTGTAGAATCGATGCGCGAAGGGGCTGAGTTTCGGCAGGTGGGAAAGTTACGTTGACAACCTGCTTAATGTACTAACGTCCTGGTGCAAGTTACCTCACCGAGCAGTGGGAAACCCCCCAAGGATTCCGAGTGAGTCTATACAACGTCGATCCTAGGTACAACACCACCTTCCCTGTGCTGTCACCTTGTGTAGGAAGTCTAAAAGATTATGGCCTCTATGGTACCACCTACTATACCAAAGCAGAGGGGGGACACTCAGTCGACACCAAGACCAACAAAGTAGGGTTGATTACTCCGAGGTCCCTGATGTGACCTCGTCATTGACCCTTGTGTTATAAGGGCTTCCCAAATTCAGTGATATAGCAACTGGATTTCACTCCCTAACTCAAGGATTTATGCTTGTTTAGCAGCTTTGGAAATTTATTCTCACAATCCTATTCGAAATCTCTACACCTAATCTAAGATGGGTTTCAAGAGCCCTAGAAAATTTGCTAGATAAATTTTAATTAGCACTTGATTTTAGGCTATTGTTACTCAAAGGAGTGGTTGTGAAACTGATGGTGTTTTGACTCGACTCTTTAAACCATGCAAGAAGAAAATAAAATGCAAGAAATTCAACTTCAATGAAAACTATCTATGGGAAGGAGCAAGAGGTTTTAAGCAAGGAAATAATTTCTTGATAGATTACTATGTGTGCAGTACTACAAAATGACCCAAATTTTAAAAATACCATGCAAATGTCATAGTTCACTTAGTACACCTATACAACATTGAATCAAATGTCATCATTTCTAACATAGTAAAATTTTATGATTATAGAGACCACCATACACATCTTGAATACTCATAAGGATCACGGGGGCTTCACCTTGTTGATACAACATCCATGCAACATACATCCCACATTTTCACGCAACTCCATCCATTCCTACATTATGCATCTTCCAACTTCCATTGCTTGAAGAGGTGGAAAAACTAGAAGGGGATGAAGCTTATAGACCAAAAGACTCCCAATGGGGATGTGTGGTTCAATCCTAAATGGAACAATAATAAATAAGGTTCTCTTTAATGGTTTTTTTTAATTTATGTTCAATTTTAGTGCTCTAAGATACAGTTTTACAGGGTTTAAGGCCTTCAAAAAAACCTCCTTTGCAAGTTTGGCCAAAATCATATTATTTTTCCTTAGAAAGTTTTATGCATGCAGAGCTAAGAATGTATTGAAGGGAAGCTCATATCTTTGCACTTTTCATCTACAAGCAAAAGGATAAGGAAAAAGGGTGACATGATGTAAAGGCTATGGGGAAGGCTGATGCACATAGCAGAAATCACATAAAATGTAAGGGGCTATGTTAAGTGAAAAGAAAAGTGAAGTGGAGTGTTGATGTGGAGCTATATACCAATGTGGATGCAAAGGTATAGACTATGGGGTTTGAAAGCAAAGAGACATGCCCTCCACACTTCACATTAGTACTACTGTGGGGCAACAATAATCTTGGTGACTAGGAGGAAGTACAACTACACCCTTTGCAATGTGGTTGAGTGGTAACTCACAACTATGGATGTACATATATGGATGTGGCTCAATCCAATTCATATACATGACAGGTACCATTCATGTACATGCTCAATCCAAGTTGAAGAATAAGATAATAATAACATTCTCCATTGACCTTGTGTAAACCATTCCATTTGGTGTTTGTTGCACTAAGTGTAAAGAACAATGTTGGAGAATTATAAGACATAATTTAGGTATGAGATATTTGTTACAGGAAAAACAAGCAGCTCCGAAATCGAGCCATAGATCTTGTAAAGGTCCAGTGGACCTGGTATGGTCCTGAGGACGTGACATGGGAGCATGCAGATATTATGCGGGCAGAGTACCCGCATCTTTTTGAAAATTTTGAAGGACACTCAGAGGCAGTGTAAGTTGCACTGAGGACAATGCAAAAATAAGGGGAGGGGGATTGTAGTGTCCCCAAGGCCGAGCCCCATTACAGATCATGTTATATGCAAAGAATTGTAAATATGTTCTATAGGCTGGTGAGCCAAGTTTTGTATAAGCTGTAGGCTTATGTGTTTTGTTAGGCCAGGGAGCCTAAGTGTTGAAGGTCAGGAGCCTGTGATATACGTGTATGTATGCAAGGTCAATTAATAAAATATAAATACCGCCAGTGCAGACCGACCACGATGAAAGAGTGATGGGGGACTGAGCGTCCATAGAAGGGGCAAGAAATTAGGGGTTGGAAGGTGGAAAAAGGGTTGAGTAAGGAGCCCAGGGGCTAAGCCTAGGGGGCTTAGGCCTGGAATAATATTTTATTAATATTCCTAAATATCCATGTGCACATTATTTTATCCTAAGTCCTTTTTGGAAGGACCCGTGAATTCCCAAGTGGTGGGAGGAAGGTGTACGGATGGAATGCATGCAGTTCCCAGGGTGACAAGTGTCAACCCTGGTGCGTGCAAATAAAAACCCTGAACTGAGCCAAGAATGGGCACTCGCCTCCATTATGAACCGAACCTCTGTGCGTGGAATCGGTACGACCTCTGCTGGATATCCCGATTCATCTCTGAAACCGTGAGCTATGTTTTCCGGAGAAAAACCATGGAATACCTGTCCGGAGCGAGGAGTCTGTGTTCGTTCCAGGCAATCTCGAGAACGCATTCCATGAACCCAAATTCCCTGTGTTAAACTCGAGTGGAAGAATCCCTGGTTGTTCGGGGAGAACTGAGCTAGTCTGTGTGAGAAGCCCGCCCTGAAATCATCACCGTGAGATCATCCTGTAATTGCCGAGCTGTTGTGGGAAGCATTTGTCTGTGTTCCTGTGGATCGTTGTGATTGCGCAGCACTGGACTGCGTGAGGCATGTTGGCCTGTGAGTGACTCCTCCAGGTGAGGGAGTGCGCAGAGGGAGAAGAGAACTCCTGAGAGAAATCCCTGTAGCTGCCATAGAGCCTGGAGATTTCCGGTCAAGCCTGTTCCTGTAACCCAAGGTAAGAGAGACTGGCAGCCGAAGGACTGTCTAGGTGATAGAGAAGGTGCACTCTCCTGGGGTGGAACAGGCATGTGGGGAATGAGGGTCTGTGTGCAGTGAGCGTGGAGATTTCTGGGAGAGCTTCTTCTTGTTGAATGTGTATGTGTTGTCTTCCCTGTAACCTCAGCCTGAGTCTAGATTCCTTGCCCGGGGGTGGAGCTCGGTCCCAGCTCGGGGGTGACCTACTGTTGAGTTGATGAACAGTGTGGTCTAAGGCTGGGAGGTTCGTGGAAGGCCTGCACTTAGTTGGTGATTTCTCCAGCTATTAAAATATAAGTATTCTGAATTATGATTTAACACGTTTGGCATGACTGTGTTGTTTATATTATCATGTTTTCCGCTGTGTAAATGAATTAATGATGAATGCTATGGAACATTTAATTATAGAAATACCCATATATTTTACTCTGAGTTGTTAAGTGTGTTTAATTTCAGTTAAATGTATTTGTTTTTAAATCCATGTAATGAATGGTAAACCGAGAGGTTGGGTGAGCCTGGGTAGTGAAGGGTACACTACAAATTGGTATCAGAGCAATTGGCACACTACAGTGAGGGTGCACAAGCTAAGAGGAAGGGCACACTTGTTGAGAGAGGGTGTACAAGTTCAACATCATGCACAAATCTTCAAGAGAGGATAACAATTGCTTAGATGAAGTTCCCTACACCTTAGAAGGGAATTTAACTATTTTCTAAATGAATTCGACATGAGAAGGCATCTACACTAATTGTAGCTCCAATATTAGAATCCACCAAGATAGTTTGGGCTTTGATTTCATGAAAATACACATATATGACACAAGATATAAAAGGATCCTAAAGGTGAATTTGTTATCAAGACGTACATGTTATATTATAGTCTATCACATGTTATATTATATTTATCTACTGGGGTCCCTTACAAGGGTCTTTTTCCATGGCTCTGACTGTTTGTTCCCAGACCAAGAACCCCAGGAGTGCACTGGGGGCCTTAGATCTCAACTAGGGTCTTTTCCATCCTCTCAGAGAATGGCTCTTGTAGCTACTTCAAATTCAACACTGATAATGTACTTTGGGAAAAGACCTGGATGTTCTCATCTACGAGTATCTCCATGGGCATGATACTCGACAATAATTTCAACAACTGAGGAAATTTTTTTACCCCTACACTTTAGAGGATGAGAACATCTGGAGTATTAGCAGCCTCATCATTGATCATAAGCACATATGTTATTAGGACTTCCTTGTCTCAAAATTATTAAAACATCTTTGCTGGCTATCATAATTTGTAAGTGTTGCAAAATATCTTAATGGGAGAAGCTATAAGCTATGTCTTTCTGGGGTAGCAGATTTTGGGTTAACTTTATTTAGAGTGAAAGGGCTACCTTCTCCTATCCAGAAAGGGGATGCTATCTATATTGATTAATATTACTATAGGTATTGGAATTTTATAGAGAATAGTGACGTATACAGATTTGTTGAGGTTTTAAGAGAGATTCTGAGTGGAAGAAAAGAATATGACATGGATTTTGATCCACCCAACACTATCAAATGGGCAGTGCCCCTGATAATCCAGGCAATAGTTATTCTAGATGGCAGTTTGGATTTACACTCAAATGTAGAGCCTCTGCTAAGCTAAGAATGGATGATATTGCAGAGATTTCTGTTATGCATGACCCAAATGAAAGACTGACCATGTCATAAGTGGCTGCATGGGTGGAGAAACTCATCAAAACTAGCTCTTACTTATGTTTTTCTATCTATAATTATGAGCATTCTTAACAAATTAAAGATTCTTGCTAGAAAAAATATTTTCCCTCAAAGGCAAAGCCAACTAGGGTGCTTTTGTCTAAAATTCAAGTTCAATAAGCATCTCATCTGCCTGAGAATATTGTGCTTACCTATGGAAATTATGGATCTAATGCATGGAATCTTATAAATCCAGGGCAACATGACCAACGTGAGACCTCTATGCCTTGTATTTGTCCCATGATCAACTTATGATGGATATACTTTTTGTATTTTTTAAGTTTCACGATAATTTCCAATACTTTCCCTAAATTTGCCAGTAAGTTAAAAGTTTTATGATAGAAATTCGAAGTGATATTCAATGAAGTGTTTTGAGCCTACTGCCCATTAATATGTAACTATACAAGGAAAGGGATGGTTGTCATACAACTTTCGTAATAGTGTGTGATCCTTGAGGCCATATGAAGCCTCAAGGAGAGACTCTAACATGAGATACAATGTTATAGGTAGTTTGCAAAGTGTATTTTGGAAAATTATTGTTAATCTAATCACAACCTTTTATCCCTTAGTGGTAACCTTATGTTGGCTATAGGATTCTCAATATATGAAGTAGTTACAGTCTTCAACAAAATAGAGTTGCATATTATTTGATAAAGCAATAAGATTCAAGTCACCTAAAGTTGTGCATAATAGTTGATACAATTTTTTACATATTTGTTTTTATAATAGACTAATAACTTCCCTTTGATCACACACACACACACACACACACACACACACACACACACACACACACACACACACACACACTAGACTAGTTGATACATTTTTTTACAAATTTGCATATTTTTGCATATGTTTGAGAAAGGGTCATATATAAAATAGTAAAAGAACATGTGTTTCCTCCTAAGAGGTCACAAGTTCAAATCCAGAGGGGGATAGGGTATGTATACCTTCGTATACTTTAGCATTCAAATCGCTGCATGGAGGGGGTCCCTTGTCCCACAAACGAGGGGGTCTCATACACCGTTTTGGTGTCTGGATTGGCCGTGACCTTAAAATTAGATTATCAGAAAATATGCAAATTTGTTGAATCCCCTCTTTCTACATCATATATTGTCATATTGTAATTTTTAAGTATGGATAAAGAGACTTTGGTAGCCAAAAGGCTTAATGGTGGAGTCCATGTGTATTCTTTGGAAGGATTACATATAGGTGAATATCATCATAGAGGAAGCTTCTAGACAAGTGAAACTCACAGAGTCGAGAAAACTAGAGGAGTCCTTGCATGCATAAAATTATTGAGGTTTAATTTTGATTCTTACACTATGTTGAAAACATTGTTATCCAGTATCCTTAATGGATTGAGGTCCAATTTGCATTCTGTTAACCCTAGATTTGGCCCAAGCACAATTAGGGTTATTCTAAATAGAGTTCGATGCACAGGACTATGTTAAGAACTTTGGCATACGTATGGATTTTGTACACTTTAAAGGAGGGTGCTTGGCTATGTTGCTTCATTTAGGTACTCATCCACCTTAGAGGCACTTCTGCACAATTGGAGGCACTTCTACATATTTCATGGCATTTATACATATTTGGAGAAGTACACATTTGGAGGAGAGTGCTTTGCCCTAGGAGGCCCCTTCCAAGGTAGGCACTCTACTTATGATGTCACTTATCAACTTTTGAAGAAGAGCACTCCACCTATTTTCACACGTCCTTGGAATTTACTTCACCTACAAAGAGGGCACTCCGCCTCTTTGACATTTTCTTGCTACTTTCTTGGGATGTTATTATATTTTATTCATCTTCTATTTTAGGATACTTCTAAAGGGGAAAATATTATATGTTATTTTATGTATGAAACCCTCCCTTAAGGTATAAAGGGATGGAGGTCATTGTCTTTGGCATCGGTTGTTTTAGTCTTGATCTATTACTTTGTAAGGGCTTTGATCTCTCAAGATATATTAGGAGCAGTAGTGTGTCAGTGAATTGTACCATCCCTTGTTGCATTGTGGACATGGTTATTTCAACCTCTTTGTAGTGTAATCAAAAGGAGTTCAATGTGATCTATTATGTTTCCATTCCCTTGCTATCCTTGGTGTTGTTTTAAATTTTGAATAAAGAAATATTTTTGTGGTGTATTCAATTCACTATCATTGCTATAATTTGATTAGCATCTTGGTCCTTCAACGTGGGTAAAAAGTGTCTTCTTGAAGGAGATATTTGTGTTTTATGACTGGTATTTTGTGTTTTCTGACTGAGAATGTGTTTTGTGTTTTATGATTGAGAATGTGGGAGGGACTATTTTGTAGGCAAAAGTTAGGATATTAGTGTCCCCAATGTATTTGGATCCATGGAAATGTAGACATTGGGTTCTCCATAGGTGGCTCTAGTAACATAGAAGTTAAGAATTGTTCATTTCATACGACAACTATCAATAATTAAAATATGATCAAAGAATAAGCTTTGGCAGGACCTATCTATGATTAAGAACTTGTTAAAGAGGACATGGATAGTCGTTGGCAGAAATAGGGAAAGAAGAAGAGGCAAATGAATAAAAAAATGCATGAGGAATGGTTTTGAAAATATGGTTGACTTGTATTCTCAAGATAAGGGAAAGGACTGGTAAGATTCTATTTAAAATCTCCAATAGTTCAAAGGGTAGTTTAGAAGAGCATACAGACTGTCAAGGAATATCATTGTAGCAAATTGAAACAGGGAAAACTAGAGGCCCATACTTCTTCAAGTCAAGCTCAACTTGTAGTTGGAACCCACACCTTACAGTGGAATTTTGGTTATGATAATAAATCATTGATGCTTTTGAGTCCTGACTATCACTTTTGAAGCATTATGGGACCTTTAACCAACTACCCAATGAAGTTGATTATCAACATGAAGTGCATTGTAGCATGGAAAGAAGAAGAGGCAAATGAATAAAAAATGCATGAGGAATGTTGTTGTTATGCAAAGTAGTGTAGATTCACCTAGCCTTTTGAAGTATACAACAAAGGCCACACAAATCGAGGTATATTAGGGTCTACTCAATATGACCAACACTAATGAAAGTGTGAGAGAAAAGTAAATAAGTGGTCAAACAAGAAACCAGAAAAGGAGGGATCAAAATGATATCAACTCCCTCCATATGCTTAAGCAAAAATATGAAGAGTCAAGACTACCTTTGATGTTTCACACAGAATGATCACAATTGTTGTTCTAAATACCTCCAGAAAACCATGTCTACAAATGGGTGTTACATATTGTATAGTCATTACCATTAAGAATCAACCTTCAATAAGGGAGGATTGAGAAAATTTTGAGGTTGAGAAAATTTTGAGGTGTCCTGATAGCTTTTTGACAACAACTATTTGGTGCTACATGCCAAGGTAAGGAACAAGGATAAAAAGATTAGACAACTAGAAGCAACTTGGAGGAGTACCCTTCATCGAGCTCATATGAAATTCTCTACAACACCCATTGAGTAGGGAATCTTTGTAGAGGAGGAAATATGACAAAGAATTTAACATGAGACAACAAGGAAAATATCAACTAGCACAATATCTACCTCGATGAAAGAGGTTGTATTGAAGCTATATTCATTGCACCTAGCATAATCTAGGGACTTTCACTACATGGAAACATATTTGTAGGCATCGAGAGTAGAGAGAAACAATTTCATAGAGGATATTACAAAGGGTAACTGCAAAAAGTTACAGAAGGGGATATTCCACTGGTAGGAGCTCCACATAAAACCACACCAAGTCAAGCTAAAAAAGTATCCCATTTTTTAGGTTGATGGATGACTTTAATAGAGTATAGTGGATGACTTAAGTCTTTTGGAAAAGGATTTGGACAAGGACAAGGATATTCATTACCTTAGAGTATGTTTCTGCTATGTAGGACCAAAATAGTATGTTTCTGCTATGTTAGACCAAATTGGGGTTAGCATGTCTAGTTATAAAGATGGGGATTACCATTTATAGGCTATAGAATAGTTCAATCAGATGACTGATAAGGAAGAGGAGTTCTTCAAAACAAGTTTGTATGAAATCTCCATATCATGTGAAGTATGGACGAATAAATATATCTAGACTTGGATTGAAAGATAGGATTTTACCGAGCAAGGATATGATACATTATACATAGTATAGGATGAACTAGTAGTGATAGAAGAACATCACTACATTTAATAGAGGAAAATTCAACACTAGTTGAGCATAAGGTCCAGGTTCAAGAATATTGGGCATAATCAGTTGAAGCTAAACATAAGAAATCTCAGTCAGAAAAGGAAAAAAAAACACAAGTACTCATAGACAACAACAAGTTAACTAATCATCAATGTAGATTTTTGGCCAAACAATTGATGTAGCTAGGATGATATTAAGCGCTCCAAGGTCATATAATTGTTGGAATTTCTCTTTTTCCTTTCAATTTCATAATTAAATTTCAATTTCAATTTCATAATTAAATCTGAAAAAAGAGCGAGGAATTTATGGTCATGGAAATATACCTTTCCTTCTGTCATTGCTAGGGCTAAGGCGCTTGACCTCTTTCTCCTCTTTCTGTGCCCTCTTTCTCCTCTGTTCATGACCTCTCTCTCCTAGTTTTTCCATGCCCTAGTATTTATCCTCTGTCTACGACTTCTTTCTCCATCTATGGCCGGTATATTGTTGTCATAGGGATATGACAGTCGAGATCTTTACTGTAATAGGGGATATGGATCAATATTGGGCATAGGGATATGACATATGGCTGTGAGCGTGCAAGGATGGGGGGTTATGGAGTGCAGGGATGAGACCGGGGTATGGAGTGCATGGATGCGGCCGGGGTATGGAGTGCACAGGGATGCGGCCGGGGTATGGATCACGCGGGGGATATGCATACACAAATGGGGGCTTCGTTTTTGTTAAAAGGGTTTAAGGTTTTGTTTTATATTTATTTTTTAATTTATATATTTATAATATATAAATTATATATATTATATATATATAATTTATAATTTATATATTATAAATATATTATAACATATGGGTGTGGGTTTTGTTATAAAGGAGCG
>ML784620.1:807260-821281 GCA_009831015.1 Picea engelmannii | reverse complement strand
TCCAACATTGGTCAATGAGATGACCCCGCTTCTGACAATGAGTGCAAATCTTTTGCATCCTCTTTTCACGTTGTCTTTGCTTATAAAGTTTCCTGAAAGTGGTCAATCTTTTCCAACATTTTGAAATATGATGGTTATATAAAACACAATATGTACATAGACATTTTCTTCCATTTTTACATACAAATTTATCATGCTTAACATAATCAAAAGCAACTGAATGATAAGAATAATTATACCTTGAACATTCACCTTTATCGCCTCTTTGAGGAGGTGAATTTGAAGAGTTACAAGCTCTCTTTTGAAGACCAAAAAATCTGTTCTTGTCCTCATGGTTGTCACAACTCTTTTGTTTCACACATTTTCATTCATCTTGAACACAATCTTTGCATGCTAGAGGGGTTGAACTTGCAACAAAAGTTCTTGAACTTTCAACTTTATAGCCTTCTTGAGGAGGTGAACTTGAAACAAACTTTTTTCTTGGAACTTTTTCCCTTGTCTCCTCAACTTTGGAATTTTATCCATCTCTTCGTTCATATCCAAGACCACAATACTTGGGTCTCTCTTCAACAACAATAGGCTCAACAATGCCTTGTGCATGCTTGCCTAACCCTTTACCTTCATAGCCCATTTTTAACAATAACTTGGACCCTATTCCTCTTGTGTGATTTTCAAAAACACCAAAACATTCATCTTGAGAGGAATTTGAAGATAAACTAACATTACATACCTCATGTTCATGCATGTACTTGGTAAGGGTTTCCTTTGCCTCATGGAGTTGAGTCTCCATCTCATGCAACTTTTCATGAAGCTGGTCTTTCTCCTTCTTTATGGCCATCAACTGCTCTTCATGGGAAATGCTCTCCTTTCTATCTTCCCACATCTCTTTCACCACATGTCTCATGGTTAGTAATTCCTTCAACATCTCTTTGTCAAAGAACTTAGATAATGAAGATGTATGAGAACTATCAATGTTTGAAGCTTCCTCCATCCTTGCAAGATATCAAACTTCAACACAAAACTTGCACAAATACTAACAGCTAAATCTCAAGCTATCAATGGCAAATACATGAGAAAAACAAACTATGCTCTGATACCACCTGATCTGAAAATAGTGGGCTGACTTGTTATGCTATGCAAGCACCCTCTACTTCATAAAAATAAAACTTTATAGGACCTTGCTCCATGTGTTAAAATATGCAAGATAAATTATGTGTTAAGTTCATGCTTCTTTTAAATGTTTATGTGTGAGGTCTTTGCAAGATTAAATATGTTTTTTTCATAAATACATCAGCAAAAATAACTTTCAGCAAATAAACAATCAAACTCACAACAATAACAAGATGATAAAGGAGTTCACCCCTCTCTGGGCTACATCTCCTTGAGCTTCCATCAATGGACTTGGCTCTTTGGGATTAATTTGTCAAAAATTATTTTACAAGACACTGCTCAACTCCAATGGAAATTCTGGCTGTACCATTGGGATCCAAATGCATAAAAACCCCAAAAATGACTAATAAAACTCTGAAAATGGATCTTGGCTCATCCGGGCATGACCTCTTCTACATGTGGCCTTAAGCTTCCCTGAGCTTATTTGTGGAAACAACACCTGTAAAGTTCCTCAAATGGATCTGAAACCTATCCCAAAGTGTTCAGAGCATATCAATTAGCCAAAAATGATTATTCAAACACAGAAAACAAACATAGGCTCATCTGAGCATGACCTCAATCAATGAAGGCTTCAAGCTCCCTGGAGCTCTCTGAAACTTCAATGGTTAAAAACCTGAAAAATAAGTCTTCAAATGGATTTTAAAATAGTGCCAATGGATTCAAAATGTCCAAAAACCCCTAGCTGGGCTTTTACGGCACCTCATTTGGCCAAAAAATGAAGAAGATAGGCCTCCTGCCATTCTCTTCCTTCAAGCTTGCTGTCTCTGGTTCACCAAAACGCACCTCCGTGTGCCCAACCAAGAACATGCTCAAAAACTTGTGCTAAAATATAGTACCCATGCATAACTGCAAAACCGTTCAAACTGTAGGACAGTTAGGGTGCACCCAGCCCCTAACCGCCAAGGCCACGGTCACAAGGTCACCATGTGACCACACGCTATCGCAAAAGGGGGTTCCGTTTAAAGGCCGAATGGTTAAATGAAAAGTGGCGGCATATAAACTCAACCGTTTTTAAAAAAACAAACTAATTCAAAATTCCTGAGCGCAAACATTAAGGTCATATGCATTGGTGCCCGAAACCATGGGCTGAACTCCATGCGCGCCTCCATATATATATAATGGGTCATATGGTTACACATAAAACCGTGGCTTAACCGTTCTAACAATCCAAATCCCCATGCACGTTCCATGTATATATCGGTCATATGGTAAGTAATACAACCACGAGCTGGGGCTAAGCCCCAGCCCGACCCCGCGCCAATCATTAAACAATGTAAATTTAAATAAATATAAACTCACATATAGGTCAAGGAACAATGTATGGCACGCCGGTAGGGCGACCGTTGCCAAATATTTGCACGGTGGGGAGGTTCGGGGTTCGAATCCCATGGAATCCATAAAATTTTGAACTAACAACCAATTACAATGGTGCCACGTGGCAGCCCATGACTGGCCATGTGGCACCACACCATTTGCCCATTAAATGCCATGTGTCACAATTGGATTCGACCACATCTGCCAATGAGTGAATGCCACATTAGCATCTGCCACCTTAGTGTATGGATGTATGGCCTCTGCAACATCAATGTACAAACTCTACCATGTCAGCATCCGCACGGACTGTACGAACTGCACAGTCAACACAATTTTGTTTTACCTGTTTGGCGATTCGAATAGATCGCGATATCTCTCTCATCCAACATCCGTTTGAACCCAAACAAGTTGCGTTGGGTTCATGACGATGAGGGCTATGCACCCATTCGTTTTGAGGCAATTCCAAGAACTTTGATTTTTGATTTAAATTTTGACCCCTGATCTAGATTTTGATCACATAATGTGATGAACATCATATGAAAATGATAATATTTCTCATGAACCTCAAAACCTATGGAAACTAAAACAACATGAACTAGTTCAATTCCATATTTTTGACAAAATCTTTATGCAAGAGTAACATCATGGTCAACACCCTCTATCTAATATAAATTAGTAACGTTGGCCCTATAGTGTATAACACTCACATCGGTTGTAATCTTATAATTAATCACTAATTCCACAATAGGTTTTGGATCTGTCTCTATGGCATCCTACCATGAATTATATGCACATGCCTCCTCAATTATAGAAGGATAATCTAGCTTCTCACTAGAATTTACAAGTGCCACAAGATCAACAAGTAACTCATAAATACCACCTTCTCTCACCCCTCTGGAAAAAGTCCTCAGAATAGATAAACTACAATCATTGATGGTGCAATGTTGTCCCTCAAATGAATCTCACCAATGTACATATATCATACAAACTGAAAGAATATTCTTCTTCAAACCAGGAACCAATAGAACATTAGTCAATAACATCACCTAAAGGCATCTAGAAGGAAATGTAGCCAAGTACTCCTCTCACAAGATAAGTAGCATAATCACCAAGTGTTGGGTATAAATTGCAGCAATGGTGTACACAATGTACTAATCTAATGGTTATGAATTAGATCCCGACAAAAATGAAAGTAGAATATGAAAAGTAGAATATCAACTGGAGTTTAGAAATTTCCATTGATAACTACTTTCCCTTTCTGGAAAATTTGGGCTGGGAACAATCAAAATTGTGATTTTGATGGGTCAGTGTAGCTTTTGGGGGTACCTTCCACACGATGACACACATTTTAGGGCTATCTTTAATGGGTCAAAATTAGGATTTTTCCTAGTGACTTATAGAGGTCTAGTGGAGGTGGGAAGTGAGGTGAAATGGATAGTAAACATGTTGATAATGGTATATTTCAAAAAAAACTTGTGGAAATTTCACAATTGAGTAGTTTTTAGGTGATAACATACTTCCCGATGATGTGTGAGGTTAGGAGGAAATTGTATGACCAAAATACATCGCAATTTTATTTTCAATGCTCAGAGAGGACCAAGGAGGGAGACAAGTGTTCAAGGAAGGAGGACCACTTGCAGATGAACCATAGAGTACCACCGATCAACAACAAAGTCAAAAGGTGATAGGTGTATAAGATCCCAATAGGGACAATTTAGGCATATCCATACTCATTAAGAAATATCATAAAAATGATACAATGGTATGCGTGTGGAATAAGGGAGCCAAGTGAATGAGATAAAATGGGGTCTCAATATAGTACGACATGGGGATGGAAAATACGTGGAAAAGTATAATATAGTGATATGAACAATCATACATAGAAATTTCTAGAAGAACAGGGTCAGGTCCAACATAGAAGCATCATGACTGTAAATAATATGTATACATAGGAATTGATTCCCTACCCCAAGGGGGAGGGGGAAGGAATAAACCTGAAAAGCTTCGATTAACATGAAAAAACCTAAGAAGCCCCACTAAATAGGAAAGGGGCTCCAAATATCTCAAATGAGCCAAGGAGGAGGGATAAGAATTGCAGAGGAGGGATAAGAATTGGGAGAATTTTCTCTTATGGGGTGAATTTGAACCAAAACCCCAGCCCAAGGACAAAAAGAAGACTTCATCAAATAAATCTTCAACACCCTAGAGTAGTAAAAGTAAAAGAAGAGCCATTTCCCCAGTGATTACAGAGGATCCAACCTCTTATTCTAAGTCCAAGAGAGCCAAAAATAAGCTTGATTTCAGCCAAGCTACAAAAGGGAAAACTAGTGCCTCTGATAAAAATGTCTTGAACATGCCTTATACAGATTCAGAGGAGCAGTTAGAGCTTATAGAAGAAGAGGTGTTGAATACTACTAAAGCAAGAAGTCTATGAAAAATATTTTCATTTTTATCCTGGGACCCTCATGCACACTGTGGCATGCATTTTCTTAAGGCAAATTATTTTTGCACGTGCCTTTTCTTCTAATAGAAAAATTGGTTTTTGAATGGTAGCAAGCATTTTGACTTGTTGGGTTGGATATAAAATTTTAGAATGAACACCAAAGGGTTAAAAGTTTAGAATCCATAGAGTTAAACTTTAAGTCATTTGTTTATTGTTTCATGTAATTAAACACCTTCGAGTAGTTTCTAAGTTAATGGGGGTTTTATGAAATATGA
This sequence comes from Picea engelmannii, assembly GCA_009831015.1. NCBI lineage: Eukaryota > Viridiplantae > Streptophyta > Pinopsida > Pinales > Pinaceae > Picea > Picea engelmannii. The sequence continues at coordinate 816,079 of ML784620.1, read as the reverse complement.
TTTTTGGATCTAGAATAGAATTTTCCACCCCGTGATAGTTAGGTTTATTAATTATCCATCATATATATACACATTTGATATGATAATTGATAAATAAGAGGTGGAAGATATAGAGATAGAATTCTAAAGAATCTAGAAATCCAATTTCAAAATTAAGTTAAATGTAGGTGAATTTGACAAATCCATTATCTTCTTTGAAAAAACAAATCTAGATGGAGAATACTCTATACACATTGTAATCAAGCTTATGTGACATTTTGAATGATATTTGAACATTTACAATCATCTTAAAGTCTCAAATTTGAATTTATGTATGCATTTAAGTGATTTTGGTGTGTTTACTTTGATTAACGAGCTCTAGACCTACATCAAGACCCTTATCTTGTACATGGGGAAAAGTTGAAGAATATGATGAAATGGGTTTGTAGAAAAGTTGATATAGTACAAACTAGTACTATTAGAATTCCTTTGGGTGTGAATGTTTACATGGTATTTTGGAATTTTTATAAGGTAGTTTAACTTGTTCAACATTTCCCAAGAAAGTATTAGATTTAATTTTATTTTTGCACTTTAGTATATTTTAGGATTGAAATTAAAAATCTAATAATATAGCAAGATAAGAAATGTTATAGAAACAAAGTATGATGGGTTGTAGAAATTGTTGGTAGCTCGATCTTGGAATTTTTTTATTTCCATTTATCACTAATTATATATCCTAGTATGCATTTCTTTGAGGCATTTAACATTGATTTTTACTCTCTGGAATTTATCATTTGAATCATTTTTACATGAAATCAAGTTTTAGGTGTAAAATTGAAAATAATGTTTTTTAGGAAAGATTTTAATGATAAATTACACATTTTCCAATTTGCTATATAGTGAAGCATGCATTTGCATAGAAGGGTTGGGCATTATAGTTCATGAAAGCAATAGAAATCCTTTCATGCATTTGCATAGAAAGGTTGGGCATAGAAAGGCCAGTCTTCACTAATGGCTTTGCTAGAAAGGTTGTGCATGCATTTTAGTGAAGCTAGTCAATTTGACGCAGACGACACCCGGAACACGTCTGCGATTACCGGGACCTTCTTCTTCACGGGCCCGAAGAGCTAAAATACTCTTCTTATCCCTTATTGGGACCCCTTCAATACCCACAGAACTCTCTCCCTGCGATCTCCCCTTTGTCTTATCGGGAAATCGGGTTTCGCGTTATCGCGAAACTCGTGGGCACGTTCCTCGTGCTACACAAACCCCGAAACCCGATGGGTCTTAATGCCGATGCTTCTTCGTTCTTGTCGGGGATTTCCCTATCGAGAAATCGACATATGCGATGTTGTGTTTCACTGGCACCATGTATCTCTGAACCCCGATTCGCGATGGCACCAGTCTCTCTCTCCCAAGCTCCTTCAGGTTAGCCCCTTCCGCATGTGACCTGTCATTCCACGAGACCACGACCTGCTCCCCGTCGGAGTTTCGGACTTCATGGTTTTGATATGCGCAGAACCTACGCTCCCGAAAACTTCGAGATGTCGAAACCCCGATACACGTGCGGTCTCTCTCCTCCACATCACCTCTCCTTTCTCCACTTATCAGAGATCGCAAAATCGCGATTTCTATTTCAACAATTCCTTTGTGAGCAAGAACCCCGAATTTCTAAACTCGACTCTTCAGGATCTCCCGCCATGTGTCCTTGCTACGATCAACGGTTCTGACCCTCTCGGGACATCGCGGATCGCGATTTCAATATGCTCGATCCTCTTGTCTATGGAAATCCCGATGACCTTGATGTCCCGATGACTCCTCGGGTTCTTCCTCTAATCTGGGGACTTAACCCCTGCGCAACTTTCCAGAGATCTGACGGTTGACGGGATTTTGATAATTTCTCCTACGAGCCCTGGCTGTTGATTCTTCCCCTTTGAGGATTTCTTGAGAAACTACAGGTTCTTTCTCAGAACTTGTTCTCCAACTCCTGTATTTGTACTTCCTTCTCAAACCTTCCTCGACCCAAAACCTCCTGGCTATCTTTCAACCATACTATGAAGGAACTATCCCTCTTGAGCTTGTGTGCACTACTCGCGCTCAACATTCAACGCTTTCTAAGTGTTGAATCTTTCAGACTTTGCGCACTCCCTGCAGCAGTAGTCGTCTAACTCCTTTACTCAGACTAATAGCTGAGACTTCTTCTTATCTAGATTGCACGCTCCTTGCAGGACCTCAATAACCCAAATCAACTCCTAGGCAAATAAAATCAAAAGGTTCAGCTACTGAGCCTTCATCGACGCACTCCTTGCGGATGAATTCGACTGTACACCTTGCAGGAATCTCCTGGCTCAGATAGAGAAACAATTGAAACTTATCCTCTTCCCTTTCAGACTTCAGCTAAAACCTGAAATCACATGCACAACATATACAAAGCAAATTCATCACCAGAAAACAAACATTCATGAGCACCTAAACAACATACACAGAGAAACAACACCAGCCATGAATTTGAATCAGAATTCCATTCTATTAATTCAACATCTGTACATGGGTGTTCTCCACAAGTTCTCTGCTTTCTCTTCTCTTCTAAATGCTTGATTCTGAATAATGTTACAATGATACAACGAGGGTGTCTATATCCGTTTTCCCTCTCAGACTCTAAAACTGTCTAATCTGGAAATAAAATCCTATCTACCTGCATTAAATCTATTAAATGCTTCCTATCTATTTCTGAAAAGAGAATATGGCTTGAGGTTTGATACAACATACAAAAGGTTCTCCTTCATAAAGGATCATTTAAGACTTGCACTACAATCCCAAAGCACTTTTCAAAATTTGGGTTTGTTTCTCCAGCTGATCTTTCGCTTGATGTGCTGGCTCGCTTGCTGAGTTGGCGATGCTCCTGCATCATACTCCTCAGCTTGAAAACTTTCATGGGATCCTGTCCATGAGCTCCTGCACGGTCTGTCCATGATTTTGGATAACTGCTTCTATCTCCCAGCTGGCATCTTCCACTGGATGATTCTTCCATTTCACCAGATACTCGAAGTATTGCTTCCGTCTGGTTCATTTGCTGACTCTCTTGTCAAGTATACGCTCCATCTGTGGCCTTTCTGCAATCGACATCTGCTTCTGCCATTGGACCTCTGGCTGTTCATCAGTTCCAGTTCCTATTTCCTTAGCCTTATATGGATATAATTCTGAAACATCGAATGTCGGAGATATTCCTATCTCATCTGGCAACTCAATCTCATAAGTGTTTTCTCCCAACTTCTTTAGGACTCTGCATGGCCCAATTTTCTTCATCTTCAACTTGTTGTATGTTCCCCTTGGGAACCTTTCTTTCCTCAGATGCGCCAGAACTAGATCACCAACCTCGAACTGAAGTTGTCTTCTATGCTAATCCGCTCTGCGTTTATATTCCTGGTTCGACTCCAACAATCGCTGTTTCACTTTGCTGTGAAGTTCTTCCATCGCCTCTGCGAATTCTTTAGCGCTTGCAATCTTTGTGATTATCTGCTCTGAGTCCCTCAGTTCAGATACTCCTCTCGGCTACCTGCCATATACAATCTCAAATGGACTTTTCCTTGTGCTTCTGTTCACTGAATCGTTGTAAGCGAATTCTGCCTTTGGAAACACATTATCCCAACTGCTGTGGTGCTTCGTCACCAGGCTTCTTAATAAATCTCCAAGGCTTCGATTTACAACCTCTGTTTGCCCATCCATTTGAGGATGATAGGCTGAACTAAACATCAAGTTAGTTCCCATCTTCTTCCAGAGTGTCCTCCAGAAATGTCCAATGAACTTTGTATCCCTGTCCGATACAATGCTTCTGGGTAAACCATGAAGTCTAACAATCTCCTTGAAGAACAGATTTGAAATATGAGTTGCATCACTGGTCTTCTGGCATGGAATAAAATGTGCCATTTTGGAAAAACTGTCGACCACTACAAAGATCGAGTCATGTCCTCTTTGTGTCCTCGATAATCCCAATATGAAATCCATGCTGTTTTCATCCCATGGCCTCTCAGCTATGGGTGATGATTGATAGAATCCTGCATTCTGCTTTCTGCCCTTTGAATGCTGACAAATTCTGCACCTTTCAACAAACCTTTTGACATCTGTTCGCATCTTCGGCCAAAATTAGGCTTCACTTAGCTTTGCAAATGTCTTATTGTGGCCAAAATGCCCTGCTAAGCCACCATTGTGCTTTTCTTTTAGCAGATTCTCCCTCATGGAGCAATTCGGAATGCATAACTGATTGCCTCTGAACAACAATCCATTCTGGATCATGTAATCCATCCATGGGCTTCTGTCTCTGAGAACTGGATTCTCAGCTGCCTCGTATGCCTCTGCAAAATCAGCATCACCTGCATACATGTCCTTAAGGTTTTCAAAACCCAATGTCTTGACTCTGAACTCCTGCAGCAACAAACATTTCCTGCTCAAAGCATCAACCACTTTGTTAGCAGTCCCTGAAATGTGTTTAATTACAAATGTAAAGTTCTGCATATACTCTACCCATTTAGCATGTTTCTGATTCAACTTCTCTTGCTGAGTCACAAACTGTAATGCATGATTATCACTATACAATACAAACTCTCTTGGGATAAGATAATGTCTTCACTTCTTCAACGCTTGTATGATAGCATAAAATTCTTTATCATACGTGGAATACTTCAGCTTTTTCTCATCTAGATTCTCGCTGAAATATGCAATTGGTCTGTCCTCCTATCTCAATACCGCTCCTTTGGCAAAGACACTTGCATTACATTTCACTTGGAATACCTTTGCAAAATCTGGCAACACCAAAATCGGTTGTTCTGTGATCTTTCACTTCAACAGATTGAAGCTTTTCTCTGCCTCTTCAGTCCAATGAAAATATTTATGCCTTCTCTTGACTGTGTCCATCATCGCTGCACTAATTCCACTCAAGTTCCTAATGAATTTCCTGTAGAAACTTGCCAATCTGTGGAAACTTCTCACCTCGAAAACATTTCTTGGTGATGGCCAATTTTTAATCACCTCCACTTTACTTGGATATATCTTCAATTCATTTTCCGATATGACAAACCCCAAGTAAATGAGTTCTATCTTCATAAATGAATATTTCCTCACATTGATCAACAACTTCTCTTGCTGTAGCTTCCTCATTACTGCAGCTAAATGCTTCAGATGTTCTTCCTTCGTTTTTCTGAAAATCAATATGTCATCTAAATAAACAATGACAAACTTACCAATGAATTCCTTCAACACTTCATTCATCAGCCTCATGAATGTACTTGGTGCATTCGTCAAACCAAATGGCATGACTAGCCATTCGTACAACCCTTCATTGGTTTTGAAGGCTGTCTTCCACTCATCGCCTTCCCTCATGCGAATATGATGGTATCCACTTTTCAAATCAACCTTTGAAAAAAACTCTGCTCCACTCAAGCAGTCCATCAAGTCATCCATCCTCGGCAATGGAAACCTGTACCTGATGGTTATCTTGTTGATGGCTCTGGAATCAGTGCACATTCTCCAACCTCCATCCTTCTTTGGACTTAGTACCATTGGAATGACACACGGACTTAGACTCTCCCTGACCAGTCCTTTATCCAACAACTCCTGTACCTTCCTTTTGACCTCCTCATTCTCCTACGGTGTCAACCTGTATGCTGCTTTGTTTGGAAAACTAGCTTCTGGTATGAGGTCTATATGATGACTTATGCTCCTCATCGACGGCAATGAATGAGGTAATTCGTCTACCACTATGTCAGTGAACTCTTCCAATAGTTCCTGAATTTCCTCCGGCAGATCATCCACTCTTGTGCTGGTCAAAACAACCCTTGGTTTCCTGACCACCAAGAATTGTGGATCTTCCTTCTTCTTTACTTCTGCCAGAAGTTCCTTCCCACTCATGAGAAGTATCCCGTTGTTCACTTCCGGTTTCACCTCCTTATCTTTTATCAAAAGAAACATATGTGTTCTCCCATTCTTCTCTAAAGTGTACGTATTCATCTTCCCATCATGAATTAAGTTCCTGTCATATTGCCATGGTCTGCCTAGCAATAAATGACATACATCCATAGGAATAACATCACAGATAATTTTATCATTATATCCTCCTATCTTGATGTCCACTAAGCACTGTTTAGTGACACTCACCTGATGTCCCTTCTGTAGCCTTGAGACTTTATATGGACTCGGGTGATTAGTTGTCTCCAGCTCTAATTTCTCCACCATCTCGGTTGAAACGAGATTGTCTGTGCTTCCACTGTCCACGATAACCTTGCATTTCCTATCCTTGGTCTTGCATGTGGTTCTGAATAGTCTGCTTCTCTAAGCTGTGTCCTCCACCTCCTTCTCGGGTGTTATGAGAAATTTTTGCATCATCAAAGACCTTCCGTCTTCTGCGTCCTCTACTTCAGCAGCTCGCCTTTGTGCCTCGGCAATGTGAGCTTCTCCTTTATCTATCTTCCTATCTGGACAGTCAACTACCTTATGTCCATTTTTCCCACATGCATAACATGTGATGATTCCTCCTCTGCCTCTTCCTCTACCTCTGGTACGAGGAAAAGTATTAACATCAGTGTATCCTCCACTCTATTCCACCTGCTGCATTCGCTGTTCAGCGTGATGGCCTCGCTGAGAACTTCCACCTCTTTCCATTCAGGTCTGAGGCTTCTTCCAGTCATCTTTGGTCTTCTGAAACCTGTCTTGGCCAACTGATTTTCCTCTCGGTTGGCTCTTGCCTCACCCTCGCTGTGCTGGCTTATGGCTTAGTTTCTCTTATGCCTTCAATGCCATCTGATACGCATCCTCAACCGTTCTGACGGTTGTCATGCTCATCTCATCCTGGATATCGTATCTTAAGCCATTCATATACCTGGCAACTTTTTCATCATCTCTCTCCCGATGACCTGCTCTGATATTGAGCTTGTAAAATTCTTCGGTGTATTCCTTCACCATCATCAACTTCTGTCTCAGGTTCTGCATTCGCCTGAATAGTGTGATTTGATAATCCCTTGGGATGAACTTTACCTTCATTATTGCAATCATTCGATCCCAGCTTTTAATTTTCTGTTTTCCTTTGGAACGTCTATCTACCTGAAGCTCGTCCCACCATAATGCTGCATGTCCTTTCAGTTTTGTAACAGCATGCCTAATCTTCTTATCTTCTTCGGTGTCTTCATAATCAAAGTAAGTATCAAGAGCTCGAATCCAATCCAGAAGCTCTTCTGCATCCAGGCTCCCTTCATAAGATGGAATGTCCATTTTCATCTTTGAACTCATCCGAGCGATAGCCTTAATTAACCAATCATTTACTGCATCCTCGGCTGCAACTTCTCCTTGTTGTTTAGCTTCAGCTTCGCCCTCAGAGTCGCTTAAGTCTCTAGAATTGACTGTGCATCTTTGCACTGCTTCCATGTCTTTCAATATTGCTCTGAGATTGCGTATCTGTCTCTCCATCTCTGGATTCCCTGCTGGCCTACCTCTTCTTCACACATCCCTGTCCTCGGGATCAGGCGGTTGCCTTTCTTATCTGGGCGGCATGGTGAAATTTTTCTTTCTCCTCTGCTACAGAAAACAGAGAGAATTCCTTGCTCTGATACCACTCTGACGCAGACGGCACCTGACACATGTCCGCGATCACCAGGACCTTCTTCTTCACGGGCTGGAAGAGATAAAATACTCTTCTTATCCCTTATCGGGACCCCTTCAATACCCACAAAACTCTCTCCCTGCGATCTCCCCTTTGTCTTATCGGGAAATCGGGTTTCGCGTTATCGTGAAACTCGTGGGCATGTTCCTCGTGATACACAAACCCCAAAACCCGATGGGTCTCAATGCCGATGCTTCTTCATTCCTGTCAGGGATTTCCCTATCGGGAAATTGGCATATGCGATGTCGCATTTCGCTGGCACCACAAATCTTTGAACCCCGATTCGCGATGGCACCTGTTTCTCTCTCCCAAGCTCCTTCAGGTTAGCCCCTTCCGCATGTGACCTGTCGTTCCACGAGACCACGACCTGCTCCCCATCAGAGTTTTAGACTTCATGAGTTTGATATGCGTAGAACCTATGCTCCCGAAAACTCCGAGATGCCGAAACCTCGATACACGTGCAGTCTCTCTCTTCCACGTCACCGCTCCTTTCTCCGCTTATCGGGGATTGCAAAATCGCGATTTCTATTTCAACAATTCCTTTGTGAGAAAGAACCCCAAATTTTTGAACCTGAATCTTCGGGATCTCCTGCCACGTGTCCTTGCTGCGATCAATGGTTCCGACCCTCTTGGGAAATCGCGGATCGCGATTTCAATATGCTCGATCCTCTTGTCTACGAAAATCCTGATGATCTTGATGTCCCGATGACTCCTCAAGTTCTTCCTCTAATTTGGGGACTTAACCCCTGTGCAACTTTCCAGAGATCTGACGGCTGACGGGATTTCCCTGATTTCTCCTGCGAGCCCTGACCGTTGATTCTTCCCCTTTGAGGATTTCTTGAGAAACTACAGGTTCTTTCTCAGAACTTGTTCTCCAACTCCTGTATTTGTACTTCCTTCTCAAACCTTCCTCGACCCAAAACCTCCTGGCTATCTTTCAACCATACTATGAAGGAACTATCCCTCTTGAGCTTGCGCGCACTACTCACGCTCAACATTCAACGCTTTCTAAGTGTTGAATCTTTCAGACTCTGCGGACTCCCTACAACAGAAGTCGTCTAACTCCTTTACTCAGACTAACAGCTGAGACTTCTTCTTATCTAGCCTGCACGCTCCTTGCAGGACCTCAATAACCCAAATCAACTCCTGGGCAAATAAAATCAAAAGGTTCAGCTACTGAGCCTTCATCGAC
>ML784620.1:777898-807210 GCA_009831015.1 Picea engelmannii | reverse complement strand
TACAAAGCAAATGCATCACCAGAAAACAAACATTCATGAGCACCTAAACAACATACACAGAGAAACAACACCAGCCATGAATTTGAATCAGAATTCCATTCTATTAATTCAACATCTGTACATGGGTGTTCTCCACAAGTTCTTTTCTTGCTCTTCTCTTCTGAATGCTTGATTCTGAATAATGTTTCAATGATACAACCGGGGTGTCTATATCCGTTTTCCCTCTCAGACTCTAAAACTTTCTAATCTGGAAATAAAATCCTATCTACCTGCATTAAATCTATTAAATGCCTCCTATCTATTTCAGACAAGAGCGTATGGCTCGAGGTCTAATACAACATACAAAAGGAGCTCCTTCATAAAGGATCATTTAAGACTTGTGCTACAATCCCAAAGCACTTTTCAAAATTTGGGTTTGTTTCTCCAGCTAATCTTTCGCTTGATGTGATGGCTCGCTTGCTGAGTTGGCGATGCTCCTGCATCACAATTTTGGTCAAATCATGGTCAAGTGCCAACTTGGAAAGCCAAAGAAGATTGTTTTAATGATTTTGGTTATGGAACTTCATTCCCTTTATTTATTTGGATTATTATTTATTTTAAGGATATGTAGGACATGATTCCAAGCTTTGTTGATCTTTAAACCCTCATCTCTCTTCATATTATTCATTTTCAACTCGATTTCTAGTGCTTCCCATATTTTTATTTTTCCATGATGTTCTAATTTAGAGATGTTCTTAGTTTCCTCGATATATATGTGATGTCTATTGTTTTGTGAGTGTTCAACTAAAGTGGATTTATTTAATTGATTAGGTCTAATGTCAACAAAATTCTCTTTCAACATTACTTGGAATGATCTTCTCATTTCACCAATATATTGCTTACCACAAGAGCATGGGATAAAATATACACCTTTTTTCACTTTTGGGTTATGGCATATTTTTCATGATCTAGCATTTTCCTTAGGGTTATAGGAGGGGAAAAGGATAATTCAATATTACTTTTCTTCAGAATCCTTGCGATTTTTTCAGTGGTACCTTTAATGTATAGGAGGTTTATGTTTTTACCTTCCTCATTAGCATTGTTCCTGATACACAATCCCCTCATGACTTTTAAGACAACCATATTAAACTATTTTTTTTTTGTATCCAGTCATTTTGAACACATTCTGCATGTGTACTGAGGGCTTGAGCCACCATATCCACAAAGGAAACATACAAATAATATTTGTCTTATGAACAAGATATGGTACTATCCATTTTGAGGTTTGGCATAGAGTTTATTCTTATCGAAGACACTACATTGTACCATAATATAAGCCATACATTCCTTGCAAACCATGTAACACCATTCAAATTAGACACAATATTCTTGCAATGAATTAGCTATACTATCGACGAACTTTTTTCGTCGATAGTATAACAAATTCGTCACAAGATTATTTACATTCGTCTCTCTTGTGACGATATAAAATGATGCTTGGATTCATTTCATATTTGATTTATCAACTTGAAATCTAAATTTGATACTTTGGAAGCTAGTTGGACCTTCAGTCAAATACAAATATGAAACTTGGAATTATTAACATATCTACTAGAACATATGAAAAATGGGGTTTATGGTTTCCATGATGAATTGATGATGGAAGAAAGTGGGTGTATCAGCCAAATTTGAGTCCATAAACCCTCCCATACCATTAAGGCATGTGCACAATCTATCTAGGTCAAATTTCAATGCATACATATACATTTTGAAAACATTTCAACGTTGGCTCCATTCACATGTCATTGTTTCCTGCCACTAGTATCTTGATGGTGTTGATTAAGAAATCAACGAAATAGAGGGTTTTTTCATAAAAAATATGACGCAGATACATTGTATATACATTAATGTATAACCTAAAAGAAAAATGAAGAAAGTCTGATGAAAACCTAAAAACCAAATTGTGTAATTTGAAAGAAAATTAGGGTTTATGGTTTACATGATGAATTGATGATGGAAGAAAGTGGGTATATCACTCAAATTGAGTCCAAAAACCATCCCATATCATTAAGGGATGCCAATAGTCTATCCATGACAAATTTCAATGCATACAGAAACTGTTTGAAAAAATTTCAATGTTGGCCCCATTCATAGGTCACTGTTGCCGGTGTCTAGTCCTCGTACAATTTTCGTTCCTTGTTCCTTGTTCTGTGTTCCTCATTCCTCGTTCCTTGTTCCTCATTACTTGACCATGTTTTAGTACCCAAGATCCATTATTTTTTTACAAAACATACTAATGGCATAAAATGTCCCACACAAAGAACAAATTAATATTCGCTACATAGGTCTTTTGTCTTTTTTCAATGACTATGTAAGGAATCTCAATTCTAAGAAGATTCAAATAGGACCTAAGAACCTTAAGTTCTTTCCTTAACCATGGGTGACATAACACTATCATTCAATAGTAAAATTGTTACATTTCATTGTAAGGCATTGTGTGTACTGAGGGCTTGAGCCACCATATCCACAAAGGAAACATACCAAGAATATTTGTCTTATGAACAAGATATGGTACTATCCATTTTGAGGTTTGGCATAGAGATTGTTCTTATATAATACACTACATTTCACCATAATATAATCCCTACACTCCTTTCAAACCATGTGACACCATTCAAATTAGACACAATATTCTTGCGATGAATTAGATATATTTTTCGTCGATAGTATAGCAAAGTCGTCGCAAGATTATTTACATTTGTCTCTCTTGTGATGGTATCAAATGATGCTTGGATTCATTTCATATTTGGTTTATCAACTTGAAATCTCAATTTTATACTTTGCAAGCTAGCTGGACCTTCAGTCAAATACAAATATGAAGCTTGGAATCATTAACATATCTACTAGAACATATGAAAAATAGGGTTTATGGTTTCCATGATGAATTGATGATGGAAGAAAGTGGGTGTGTTAGTCAAATTTGAGTCCAGAAACCCTCCCATATCGTTAAGGCATGCGAATATTCTATCCAGGTCAAATTTCAATGCATACATATACAGTTTGAAAACATTTCAACGTTGGCCCCATTCACATGTCACTGTTTCCCGCCTCTAGTATCTTGATGGTGTTGATTAAGAAATCAATGAAATAGAGGGTTTTTTCATAAAAAATATGATGCATATACATTGTATATACATTAATGTAGAACCTAAAAGAAAAATGAAGAAAGACTGACGAAAACCTAAAACTAGCGTCAACCAAATTGTGTACTTTGAAAGAAAATTAGGGTTTATGGTTTACATGATGAATTGATGATGGAATAAAGTGGGTGTGTCACTCAAATTTTGGTCCATAAACCCTCCCATATAGTTAAGGCATGCCAATAGTCTATCCATGAAAAATTTCAGTGCACACAAAAACTGTTTGAAAAAATTTCAACCTTGGCCCCATTCACAGGTCACTGTTGTCGGTGTCTAGTCCTTGTACAATTTTCGTTCCTTGTTCCTTGATCTGTGTTCCTCGTTCCTCATTCCTCATTCCTTGACCATGGTGTATTCCCCAAGATCCATTATATTTGAACAAAAAATACTAATGGCATAAAATGTCCCACACAAAGACCAAATTAATATCCGCTACATAAGTCTTTTGTCTTTTTTCAACAACTATGTAAGGAATCTCAATTCTAATAAGATTCAAATAGGACCTAATAACATTAATTTATTTCCTTAACCATGGGTGACATAACACTATCATTTAATAGTAAAATTGTTACATTTCATTGTAAGGCATCATGTGTACTGAGGGCTTGAGCCACCATATCCACAAAGGAAACATACCAAGAATATTTGTCTTATGAACAAGATATGGTACTATCCATTTTGAGTTTTGGCATAGAGATTGTTCTTATAGATTACACTACATTGAACCATAATATAATCCCTACACTAATTGAAAACCATGTAACACCATTCAAATTAGACACAATATTCTTGCGACGAATTAGCTATACTATCGACGAACTTTTTTCGTCGATAGTATAGAAAATTTGTCGCGAGATTATTTACATTCGTCTCTCTTGCAACGATATCAAATGATGCTTGGATTCAGTTCATATTTGGTTTATCAACTTGAAATCTCAATTTGATACTTTGCAATCTAGATGGACCTTCAGTCAAACACAAATATGAAACTTGGAATCATTAAAATATATACTAGAACATATGAAAAATAGGGTTTATGGTTTCCATGATGAATTGATGATGGAAGAAAGTGGGTGTGTCAGTCAAATTTCAGTCCAGAAACCCTCCCATATCATTAAGTCATGCGAATAGTCTATCCAGGTCAAATTTCAATGCATACAGATACAGTTTGAAAACATTTCAATGTTGGCCCCATTCACATGTCACTGTTTTCCGCCTCTAGTATCTTGATGGTGTTGATTAAGAAATCAACAAAATAGAGGGATTTTTCATCAAAAATATGACACAGATACATTGTATATACATTAATGTAGAACGTGAAAGAAAAATGAAAAAATATTGACGAAAACCTAAAACTCGCGTCAACCAAATTGTGTACTTTGAAAGAAAATTAGGGTTTATGGTTTACATGATGAATTGATGATGGAAGAAAGTCGGTGTTTCACTCAAATTTGAGTCCAAAAACCCTCCCATATCATTAAGGCATGCCAATAGTCTATCCATGACAAATTTCAATGCATACAAAAATTGTTTGAAAAAATTTCAAAGTTGGTCCCATTCGTAGGTCACTGTTGCTGGTGTCTAGTCCTCATACAATTTCCGTTCCTTGTTCCTTGTTCAGTGTTAATCATTCCTCTTTTATTTTTCCTCATTCCTCATTCCTTGACCATGGTGTAGTCCCCAAGATCCATTATTTTTGTACAAAACATACTAAGAAGATTGAAATAGGTAACAATATTGATGAAATATTATACGATCATGATGGTATAAAAATTAAAGATCTTCTCTTGGTTTCAAGAATAATTTATCCTCTACTGAACAAGGCCAACCACGTGAAGGTGGAATCTCATATGGCCCCTTTGCTCCCCCTCAAATAACTCTCAATTGATCCCCAAAACCCAATCTATAAAATAGAAAATAATCGAAGGCAACGTCCTATTAAGATTCATGAATATAAACTACAAAAACAAAAATTAATGAAGGTACATGAAATTATGTGTTTCTAAATGATATTTTTAGTCTACCATGTACTTTAGTATATTGGAAACTATTTTTAGGTTTCAAATAATGATTAAGCAACATGTAACCTAGGATATAAAAACGTCGCATAAAACTTAGAAACATGTAATTAACCCATGACATTAAAAGTAAATTATTTTAAGAGAATAATTCATACAAATTAAAATATTATATAGTCACGTAACTAATCCAACCTCAACATCTGTGTAATCATCCTTATTCTCTATATTGATCTTCTTCATTGAACTCGACATCTGTATCATCATCCGGTTATGAAACGATGTTGAAAGGATTGATGATATCATCATCATCATCAATGTCATTTTCGAGCATATTTTCATCAACATCATCATCAAGAACTGCAATATTGTCTCCTACGATCATGATATTCTTTGTTTTCTTCATCTGTCGACCCTACATGATCTTCCGACTTTGTCTGATCTGTTGAATCATCTTCTTGATCTTCACTATCTTCTTCCTGTAAATGAGTATAATTAATTGGACTTCCTCTTGGATCATATCTAACAACAAATGACCAATACCTTTCACCTGGAACATTTGAGTAAAAGACCTGTTCACATTGGCTTGGAAAAACATAGCAATCATGTCTTCTTTCAAACACCATTGTTTTAATCATTGGAAATTTGTTGGCATGTTGAATAATAGTTCTTTCCTCATCACGTTCATGCATTCGTAACCTATACCATTTGACATCGAACATAACTAATTTGAAGGAATTAAAGTCACACTCAAGTATATCGTTTAAATACCCATAGTATCTATTTTCAGAATCTTGGAGATGTCTGTCACTCCTAGAGGAAACATTAGTGACCTGGAATACTGCAATTATCCCACTATCAGAAGTTTTCTTGGTTTCATCCAATTGTTTGATGCGAAATTTACGACCATTGCACCACATAACCTTGTGGTATTTCAACTGTAATATGTCAGATATGTAAAAGATGCATTGTCAATTAATAAATTAACATATATTTATATAACTTCTAAAGTATCTGAAAAATATAGTACACATGTAGTCACATTAATATAATATAAAATAACTGAATAAAATGGGTGAATTTTCTTACCTGTCCATCTTTCAAACCATATGCTAGATCAATTTCCCTCTGCGTAACATTGGAATCTCTATTACGATGAACTTCTCTAACCAATTCAGACAGTCATTGCCATGATAACCTACCTCCATTATGTTGTTTACATCTTTCAATCCATACATTCATCCAGTCAAGATTATTTGCAATGTATAAATGCAGTGCATGCCACTCTTTAGCAACTGAATAAAAAAAAAACATAATTCACCAATATTAAATATTAGTTATAATGTACAATATGCAGGTAATTATAAATATTTATAATTTATGAAATAAATTATATTAATATATTAATGGCTATGATCATATACCAAAAAAACTAAACTTTATATGTATTATTAATATAAATTTTTACAATTATTAATATATTGCCTCTCATTTTTTTCATTCTACCTTGCCCCAACAGATGCTCCTGATCTTCAAATTTTTTGATGGAGTGCACATCCCAAATGCGATCCACCGCATGCATAGTTGGTGCTGCTAATTTAGGAAGATACTGACTAATATACACCATGGATTGATATACCATATATCCCTCCACCATAGAACCCTCAGGACGTGCTCTTTGTCTAACCAACGCCTTCAATGATTTCAAGTGCCTCTCCACCATACACATTGACCTTGTGTGAACAGGTCCACAAATTTCAATCTCCTCAACTAGGTGTATGAGGTAGTGTTCTTGTGCATTGAAAAATGTAGGAGGTATATACTTTTTCATTTCACACATTAGACGAGGAATTTATCTCTTCCAATACTATATATCATCTTCATGGATTTCTTTCAATGACAACCATCTACATGAGATCATGACACAAGAAAATAGTATGTTTCAACATAACATAATATAATATATTACATTACAAGTAAAACACGTGTCATTAAGTAAAATAATAATTTGAAAGAACATTTTGCATATAAATCACAACTACTTACCTCATGTATTTTCGAAGATCATATATAACTTGTTTGACATTGTTGTCAAAGTCATTTGGGAGAGATAGTGGTAGAACATACTGTAACAACAAATTGAATCGTTATTTGTTTCGACCAAAGTAGACAAGAAAAAATAAAAAAAATAAAAGATTTATAAGGCCAATATATATAAATATGTATACCAAAATTATTACCTTAATGAAGGTATGCCAATCATGTGTTTTCACCCCACCCAATTCACCTTTCTTCGTTAAGATATTTTTTATGTTTGAAGCAAAACCCGTGGGAAATTTAATTCTTTGAATGACCTCTTTTACATCATTGCTTTTTTTCTCTGTTAATAACCATGGAAGGTTATTTCGGTCTAGTACTCCATCTAATCTATTTGAATATCAGATCACACTTTGCATTGGATGATTGGCTTCCTGAATCTCAGTACAAATTTTGACAATTTTTTCTTTGTCCCTCCTACCATCTATGTAATGATCCCAAGCCATTATGCCAGGAACATCATGGTTTTGGGTGTATTTTAAAACTTTTTCTGGTTGTGGGATTTTGTCAAACAATTGGTTGATCTACTTGTTTACATGTGTTTACTTACTAAATGGCCCCTTGATTTCAGCCTTAGGGTTTATTAATGTGTTTATATATGTGTTTGCAACAATAAACAAGAATATATAACCATGGACATACCTCAACCATTTTCAATATGATAGACAAGACAAAACATCTCAAAACTGCTTTTATTCATGAAATAGAAGAACCTGCTACAATGAAGATGCCGATCTGGAATGCTCAACAAATGACTAAGAAGATAGACAATAGAGCTACTACAAAAAGCTCTCGATAATAAAAAGAAGCCTTCAAAGGCTGGATGAGAGATGAAGAACAATACCCAGGTAGATCTAGGCCGTATGAAGTTCCAAACCCCCACTGGAAGATGCCACGTCCTGCTGGAATGTTGAAGCTCCTCAACAATTTGGCCCTATTGCCAAATGTGTCCAATCACCTCAAGAAAGACGCAAAACAATAGATCGAGTGATGGAAAGAACAACCTAGGTGCTCGAATCTCCAAGATCTCCCTCAAAACCTATGGATTTGAACCTCCTCCAAGATGTGGTGCGCCCCCCTATATGCCTGAAACCCTAGGTAAATCGGCCTCACCCCTTGATGCCTCCAAATGCTCCACAAAATCGCTAGAATGATAGATCAGGGCTTGGTTACCTCCCTAATTAATTCCCAAGTGAAATGGTGAATATCTAAGCTAGCAATTGACTGAAACCAATTTCTGAAGTTTGCTCCTCTCCTCCAATTTGTCCCATGCATCTAATAAATCAAATGGCACATGAAACTCCTCATGAATGGACTAGATCTGATGTCCAAGGCCCTACAATGAAAACCCAGGTGATAGAATCTCCAAAATCCCTTCCAATCACATGCAATGAATCTCTCTCCAATAATGGTGTGCCCCCCTTGCTGGAAACCCCCAATGTTGCGCCCTCCTTCTCTTCCTGTGCCTATGGATGATGTAGAACCCTCTTGCATTGATATAGAATCAAGCTAGAATGGTGTGGGAGAGTATTGAATCTTTGAGACCAAGCTTGGGACAATCTAGGTGGAATATTTCACCACCGAATCATCCTCTGGGGTTTGTTAAGTCAAAACCCTCAAAACCCCCAATGCTGGGCTCACTAGCTAGAAGCCAGAAATCAAAATGTGATCATACATGAATGAATGAGTAGAGGCCCTTTCCTTTCCTTTATACTTTTTGTTCTCCTTGTCCCTCCAAAGTGACTTTCATTTTATTAATATTTAATGAATTAATTAACCTTTTTACCTCTGTTTTTTTTTTTTTATCTTTTCTTGTGGCTTCCTTAGCCACTAAAAGTCACTTATCGTCCTCCTATCCTATAGTGTTGTTCCTCCTGGTTCCAATGAGCTATTACACTGAGAGGTTCCTCCAAGTATAGTGCCCAAAATGACCTCTTCAGTGAATTTAATTGACTTATAGCCAAAAATACTCAAAAACTTGGAAATCATTAGAATGCCACGGAACCAAAGCCAATCTGTGTGGAATGAATCATAATGAAGAAAAAGGATGAGTAATGCTAGCTGGACCCCATAAGGCCTCTCAATAATCCTTGTACCTGCTATAACATCCATCTGGATACTCTGGTCATCATAAACCTCTGCACTGTGATGATGTCCCAAAGTGGGGACATTACAGTCCTCCCTTTTAGAAAATTGCTTGTCCTTAAGAAATAACCAAATCCGCTCCAATAAAATACCAATATCACATGTCCACATGTGGGATACATAGTAGAACCCATCCAAGGATGAACACTCATACACTCTTCCCCCTGGTTCCCATGTCAAGTCATGAACTGCTAGCCCCTAGGAAGTATAACCTCAGAATATACCAACTCCAGAAGTCTCCTGCATATGACACATGGCCTCATCACAGAATGAATCCATCCTTAAAGTCTCTACCAAGATCCATATGGCCTCCATCAATTTCTCCTACTGATGTCCGAATGAGGTGCTATAAGACCTCCGTGAGACACCCACAAGCGATGCACTCCTCTCAACACTAAAGCTCAATGGAAAGTTAGAATAACTTTCCCTTGCAATGGTCCACTCTCCCCTGTCAGTCAATGAAATTCTCAATCCTATAATCCTTAGGTCCCATGCTAATCTCTATCAAATATCACCATGTTGGCCCTACACTAATATGACCACAACTGTCTGCCCCCTGCATACATACTGGACCCTCCTCTCCTGGATTCTCAAGATGAAATACCTATGACCATCTAACTTGCTATCCAGAAACTGTACATGTAAAGACATCTTCATAGAGGAAGTACCTATCCACCCATCTCCATGTCCGATCATGATGACCAAGAATGAAAATATGCCTCGCTCCATCGGACAAATCCCTGCAGGCCCACTCCAAACCAACCCATGGTGGCATATGTGGCTCTCTGGTGCAACCTGGGTCACCTTGTAGTAAGACATCCTCCTAGCCAAATGAACACCCAGATCCCATGGTAAACTTGGAAGTTTATGACTTCCAATATCCTCTAACTTCTCCTGTGTGAGACTGATCATTGTTAGAAGCCCTCCATGCTCATCTTCTATCTCCGGGCCCATGATGCTCACCATCACGCACCAAGTCTCAACTAGCTACCTATGACAATCCACCTTTATCAGGCTGGATGCCGTAAATATACTCTTGTTAGGTGGTCTTGGCCTAGCCACTCCCCATGTCCTCAACCACGACCAATCCCTCCTCATGTTGCTGCCTATGATATAAGTGTCGGGAAAGGATAACAAAAACATCTGTAGCTGTCTGTAGGACTGAAAAATACCACTTATCTTGGTCAATCCCAAGGATTCGACCAAGAGAATGTATATTGGTACCCACGATAACTACTCGCCTGTATTCATCACTAAACCACAATCATCAGGTACAACCGGACGTAACTCCTCTATCTGTAGGTAAACCAATCTCCATCTCTTCTCCCCCATGCCACTACTAAAATGGTGAAGGTGAGGTCTCATAACTATGTGCTTCTTCCAAGGAGTGGCATCTGCATGCTCCCCTAAGTGTGTCTCCTCCCTGAAAGGTAGTACACCCCTCTGAATCCCACCATACATATCAGCATGCCCCTATGATCTATCACTCACCACTATATGCTCCGACATACTCATGTCATCTCCCATAGATTCCTGTTGCATCATAGATCCTGGGCGTACTACTAGATAAACCTCTGTATGGAGGTCAACTGCTCTCTGGACACAAATGGAAGTGTCCTCCATCAAATGGTGCTCCTCTGCTAGACCACCACCATCTTCTAGCCATGTGACTGAAGTACATATCTGAGTATCCACTAGGACAGATGAAGTGGATCTCTGACGGGTCTCCTCAAGAAGCTCATTTGATTTGGACTCTGATTCTTGGAGGGTTGTCTATGTGCCTCTTAAGAATCCTCTACTACTCTCCAAATCTCAAGTAACTCTGTCCACCTCTAACTCCTGCTCCCTCAGAGCCTTATGATACATCTCACCCATCCTCAATAGGTAGTCCCTGTTAGTCCACAACTGCTGGTAATCGGTCCTCATCATAGATACTCTCTCCCTAAGAGTATGAAAGTCCTCCATGGAAAATCCCTCATCTGCACTACCATGTGCCACTGATGGCTCCCAACAGTAATCAACCACCAATGCATGTGTGTCATCAAAACATCTAGTGGCTGTCATGATCATAGCCTCACTAACTCTCAACTGTCCTGCTAAGTGGTGTGACTTATGATCATAGTCATGCTGAGGTACCACCTCATGCCTCTCACTACTAGTTCCATCACTAAAATACTCAACAACACTCTCTACAGAATATAAAGTGTTGAATTTCCTGCTGTCTACTGTGCCACTCGGTCTGCCCATATCTAACTGCACATCATCCTCAACTTCTAGCTCCCTCTAAATCATACTGTATCGGGTGTGAGAAGCTGTATCCTCCTATGCACTCAACTTGATACTATCATCTATGCCTAGATCCCATATAGATGTATCTAGACACGTGCTATGGTTATTCTGACTGCTAAAGAGTGCATCCTCATCCATGCAGGATGATCCTGGAAGTAAGTGCTCCATAAACCTGTCAGTCTCCACAATTTTCTCAACTAATGGAGTCTCCAAGAGATGTGACTCAATGTCCTCATGCTGATCTGTAAGTGTAGGATCAACTACCTACACGTCCTATGTCTCCTCCTCGATCTGTGGATCCATGCGTCCATGGTGTGCATCCCTCAAACAAGGATCCTCCATCATATCTGACATGCCACTGATATCCTCCTGTGACGTGGCTATCATGGATGTCTAAAAATATGACAGATGTGTCACGACCACCATAGGAGGCTGGTCATCAGTAGGTGCTAACACGTGTGACTGCTCACTAGTGTCACCACTTTGTTGAGGCGTAAGGTCATCAATGGTATGTGATATGTCTCCTGAGACACCGATGCTATCGTCCTGTCCATACAACTGCCTATCCACTACACAAGGGTCTTCATCCTCCTCAATCATGCTAGTAGCATCATCCTCTGTACAAGAGTCACTATCACTAGCCTCTATGCAAGAGCCACTATCATCATCAGATTGTCCCAAATCATCATCTATCTCTCCATCCCCACTCATATCATCATCACTGTCATAGTGTGCCTCAATAGTGTTCTTCTGGTCCTTATCCCTTCACCTATGATTTGGTTCCCGTGAACCCTTGCAACTGTAGCAAGGTTGCATGCTCCTAATGGGTGTAGGGATCCTCTATTCTTCCAACCATATAGATGCTTTTTTTTTCTTTTTTTATGCTATGATGATCCCATGTAAGATATCCTCTTCTCTCCAACTGGGCTTTCTAAAGGCTACATACTGAGGAAAGTTTATTAGAGCCCTATTTTCCTCGCTAAGGCCATAATATATTATCTCCAAGCATGTTATCTCAAAGACTATCTTATCCATTTCTTTCCAAATATCCATTTATCCCTATGTGAGATCCCTTAGGTTGGAAGGATTTAAGCTCTGATACCACTGTAATGATACCAAGCCATTATTCCAGGAGCATCATAATTTTGGGTGTCTTTTAAAACTTTTTCTGGTTGTGGGATTTCGTCAAACACTTGGCTGATCTACTTGTTTACATGTGTTTACTTGTTGAATGGACCCTTGATTTCGGCCTTAGGTTTTACTGATGTGTTTATATATGCGTTTGTAGCAATAAACAAGAATATATAACCATGGACATACCTCAACCATATGCAATATGATAGACAAGCCAAAACATCTCAAAACTACTTTTATTCATGAAATAGAAGAACCTAATACAATGAAGATGCCGATCTGGAATGCTCAATAGATGGCTAAGAAGATAGAAAATAGAGCTGCTAAAAAAATCTCCCGATAATACAAAGAAGCCTCCAAAGGCTGGATGAGAGATGAAGACCAATACCCAGGTAGATCTGGGCTGTATGAAGTGTCAAACCCCCACTGAAAGATGCCACATCTGGCTGGAATGCTGAAGCTCCTCAACAATTTGGCCTTGTTGCCAAATGTGTCCAATCACCTCAAGAAAGATTCCAAACAATAGATCGGGTGATGGAAAGAACAACCCAGGTGCCCGAATCTCCAAGATCTCCCTCAAACCCTATGGATCTGAACCTCCTCCAAGATGTGGTGCACCCCCCTAGATGCCTAGAACCCTAGGTAAATCGACCTCACTCCTGGATGCCTCCAAATGTTCCAAACAACTGCTAGAATGATAGATCAGGGCTTGGTTACCTCCCTGGTGAAATCCCAAGCAAAATGGTGAAGATTTGAGCTAGCAATTGACTGAAACCAATTTCTGAATTTTTCTCCTCTCCTCCAATTCATCCCATGCATCTAATAAATCAAATGGCACCTGAAACTCCTCATGAATGGATTAGATATGATGTCCAAGGCCTTGTAATGAAAACCCAGGTGATAGAATCTCAAAAATCCTTGCCAATCACCTACAATGAATCTCTCTCCAAGAATGGTGCACCCCCCTTGTTGGAAACCCCCAATGGTGCGCCCTCCTTCTCTTCCTATGCCCATGGCTGGTGTAGAATCCTCCTCCATTGATGTAGAATTGAGATAGAATGGTTTGGGAGAGTATTTCATCTTCGAGACCAATCTTGGGACAAGCTAGGTGGAATCTTTCAACACCGAATCGTCCTCTAGGGTTTATTAAGTCAAAACCCTCAAAACCCCCAATGTTGGGCTCACTAGCTAGAAGTCAGATATCAAAATATGATCATACATGAATATATGAGTAGAGGCCCTTGCC
The DNA here is from genome assembly GCA_009831015.1 of Picea engelmannii. NCBI lineage: Eukaryota > Viridiplantae > Streptophyta > Pinopsida > Pinales > Pinaceae > Picea > Picea engelmannii. The sequence goes on along the minus strand of ML784620.1, from coordinate 793,102 downwards.
TTTCCTTTATACTTTTTTCTCTCCTTGTCCCTCCAAAGTGACTTTCATTTTATTAATAATTAATTAATTAATTAAATCACTTTAATTAATTAATTAACCTTTTTATCTCTGAAAAACACCTTATCTCTCCTTTTGGCTTCCCTGTCCATTGAAAGTCACTTTCCTTCATCCTACCTTGTAGTGTTGTTCCTCCCGATTCCAATGAGCTATTACACTAAGAGGTTCCTCCAAGTATAGTGCCCAAAATGACCTCTTCAGTGAATTTAATTGACTTACAACCAAAAATACTCAAAACCCTGGAAATCATCGGAATTCCATGGAACCAAAGCCAATCTATGCGGAATGGATCATAATGATGAAATAGGATGAGTAATTCTAGCTGGACCCCATAAGGCCTCTCAATAACCTCTGTACCTACTATAACATCCATTTGGCTAATCTGGTCATCATAAACCTCTGCACTGTGATGATGTCCCAAAGTGGGGACATTACAATCTATGATTCGCCATAGCGCTTCAGTCACATTCTTACCGATATGCATTGTATCAAACAAATGAGATATTTTTAGCTCCTCATAGTAGGGCAACCTCATGAATTGAGCGGGATAACATTTCATTCCTTGTGGAAGCCCATTATTAATACCTTCATGATGATTGAGGCCTTCATGAAGCATAAAAGAAATCACAAAAATAATTATCAAATACGATAAAATAAATTCAATGATTAAAATAAACATTCAAAACATTACATGATTTACGATACATTATGAAATCGAGTACCTTGACAATTTCTATTATATTCCAACCTCCATAGGTGAGGTGTCATTCTTCATGGTTTTAAACCAATCTCTTCCTTCCCATTGAAAATATGTTTTTCAGTAGTACGATACCTATGGTTCTTAGGAAGAAGCTGCCTATACTCACCATCTTTCCTAAACTTTTTGAATGACGATACTTCATCTTAGGGCCACAAACTGGACATGCAAATTTACCCTTTGTTTGAAGACCTACAACAAATGGATTAATGTCAATTATACGATGAGATTATTTAAAAATTAAGCATGCACCATGATAACATTAAAATATTATACAGTATTAAAGATAAATATTAGAATGCTTCATACCAAAAAAATGTGTTAGTCTAGGGGCATCATGAATTGTCCATAAAATTACTCCACGGAATTTAAATTTCTTCTCCCCGATTGGTTTACATATGTCATGCATTGTGATGCCAGCCCATAACTTTAGTAGCTCGTCGATAAGAGGCTCGATATATACATTCATATCTTTAACTTGATACTTACCTAATTGTTTGAAATTACACATAATTACTATAGGAATGATATCATGTAATATATATAATTAAATAAATAAACAAAAGATATTATGCAAAAATTGAAACAAATGAAAATGTTAAATTCAAACAATTAATGTAAACAAATACCTAGAACAATCATTGTCAACATTATGTGCTCCCTCTTTATTCACATCCAAGGAGGAATGTTATTGTTGATAACAAAAATAGGCCACACTGAGTAAATAGACCTAAGCTCTCTGAGTGAATTAACACCGTTAACTGCCAGTGAAAGCCTAACATTACGAGGTTCATCTTTGAAATCTACCCATTTTTCCTCAATTTCCCTAAATGCAGAACCATTGACAGGAATTCGAAGAACACAATCTCCACTTCTATTTCATGCATGGTAATCCATAAATTGTGTTATTCTTTCACACCTAAACAATCGCTGCAAACATGGAATTATGGGAATATGATGAAGAACCTTTCGAGACACCCTTTTTGTTACTTGATCGGTTCGATATCTACTGATAAGACATTGCAGACATTCTGTTTTCGAAGCATGTTGTCCATAATATGTAATATGGTCATGAGGACATGCATATATAGTTTGATCATCCATTCCAATGTCTTTCATAATGGCATGCAAACCTCGATATGTGCGAGGTAAAATATTTGACGATGGTAACAAAAATTCACCTAAAAATCTACAACATAACAAATAACTTGTTAATGTAAGAATATTAATCGTAAAAATCATTCTTATTTTACACATTAATTAACACTAAAAACAAATAGAAAAAAATCAACATTTATGTATAATATGAGATGAAACATATTACATACCTTAGGATCCGTGTCATACAAGTGTTCGACAAATTATTCATAACCTTTAAGCTCAATAGCAACAATGTAGCAGAGAGAAGATTTACTCTTGATCCTTCATAAAGTCGTTTATTTGCCTTTTCTAATAGAGGTTCATCATAAATACCAGCATTTTCCCCATCCTCATCCGACTGCGAAAACAAATCTTGGATCATTTGATTTGTCCCATCATCTTCTTCCATGGGATCATTAACTTGATTTGTCCCATCCTCTTTTTCCATGAGATCCTCATTTTCTTGGTCATGATGTTCCTTAGCTTGTACAACATCATTTCTACTAATACTTGGTGCAATATTCTGCAGAAAGTTAGAGGGAAGCTCTAACTTTATAATTACAAACAATCATGCAAAATTAGTGTACACTATAACAAACATTCAAACAATATATATACATATATATAATTTTATATAAAATTGAAAAAATAAAAAAGATAATGAATATATAGCTAATTACCATGGGACGATATTCATTCAATCCACCATCAATGTGCCCATATTTCCTACAATGTTTTGTAGTTGTTGCTATTAAAATTCTTACGGGACGTATGAGGCAACATTTTTTACAAGGGATATAACATCTACCATCACCCTTTTCACCCGCTTTACTTTTTTCCCCACCTCTAACTACATTCGGTGACATTCTTCCACACAACTTCTGCACAAAAATACCCTTTCATAACCGTCATTGTTATAGCAAGATTGTTGCAACATCTTTAAATCTTCAAATATTTATAGTTCAATTTTAGGTTACAATTGTCACAATTGTGACGACCGTGACCTAAAATATTTCTTTTTTTACCTATTTATTTGTCATTTTTAACAGTCACTTTTAACGTTAGGTCATTCGTCGCTCTTGCGATGAACGTTGACCATATTAATTTAGAAAAAGCACATTCGTCGCACTTGTGATGAACGTTGACCATATTAATTTAGACAAAGTACATTAATCGAGATAGCGACGAATACGGGGTGGATTTAGAAAAAAAATGAATAATTGAACTTTTTCTCTTGAATGTTGCGACGAAAGAGTACTTTCGTCGCAAGTGGTCATCACAAATTTTTCAATATGTAGTAGTGCATGAGGCCTACATATAGGTGATTAAGGAATATAACCCATGTAATACCCTTGTATTCTCATGATCATGAAAATAACGAAAAATGTGTCGCATCCATGAGGGCTCCAAGTTAGCAGAAAAATCTAAGGTCCATGAGTTTAGGGTGACATGGCAGTGCCAGGTTGTGATACATAGGATCTAGGTGGTTTCAACTTCCACATAAGCACGTGACATGTGGCATGACACACAAGTAGAAGCTTTATTTAAAAAGTGTAGAACCAAAATACTATTTTATCCATAACTGGAGCATACAAATTCAAATAGAGGTGAAAGTTTAGGTGGAAGTCTATAACATCAAGCCCTATAAAATTGGCATTGAAGGTAGAATTGAAGATTTGACCTTAGAATTATGAAAATTGGCAAATGACAATTTTGAAGGAGCAGAATGGTACTTTTTGTTAGTTGCTCCATTTCTAATGAAATTTGGATAGTAAGGAATGTGGGACGACACAAGGAAACCTAGATGTGTGTTTCAATAGATTCCAAAGGGTTTGGAGCAAGATTGGAAAAGTAGGGAAAAATCCACTATTTCATGATACTTTTTAATAGTTTTGGAAACTATAAATGTAGGAAAAGTGACCTGAGTTAACAAATATAGAAAATTTTTATAAGTCAACATTTAATATTTTGAATTATCTAGACAAGACAACTTTGTCATAGTAAATTTTTTATGGATCTTTATTATTTGAAAGATAATTTTTTGGCTAGATTTTCTATCACTAGAAAAAAGTGCAAAAATTGTATAGTTGGATTTTCCATATCAATGCAAAAAATGACTAGATTATTGGATCATTGAGCTAAAGGTTGTTGAATGTTTCCAATCATAATTACTATCAATGCTTTATACAAAATTTTTTCTAGTTCTCACTAGATTTTTTTCTACAATATGGAAATGTAGAGATAAAGTCCAATGGATGCAAAAATGAAGTGAGTCCTCTAGATATTGTAGAGACTATGAGAAGTCTAAGAGTGGAATCAAAGCAATAGGGAAGACAATGAAAGGGTGATTCAATCTCATGAGGAATAGAACTAGTTGAATGTTTTCATGCTACAAATTTTGATAGATATACACAAGAAAATATTTCATGGGTAGAACTCAAATAATGTTGGTGGAAGTGGGAAATTTTCAATAATTCATTATCTTAAGAGGTCCCTCAGTAAAATAAATACCTCTAGAGATGGGACATACACACCATCATAATATTATGTTAGTGGGTCATCTACCTCTGAAGACTCCTTGAGCAATTCAAGATTTTCTTTTCATAGGAATAGGAGCAAGAATCCTTTTTGAGACAAATTACATGGATAATTTAGAAAGGGAAAGCCCTCTACATTAGTGAAATTAAATATAGACAAGAAGATGAGGCCTGGCTCCTTGGGATGAGGAAATATTTCAAAGTCCATGACTATTTTGGAAACATGAAGGCCATAGTTTCATATTCAATTTGAATGGTAGTGATTCAATTTAGTGGGAGGATATTAGGAATTTTAAGTAAATTAGTGAAACAAATATTGTTTAGAACCAGTTCAATAAGAAATTTTAGTAAAAGTATCATTTTGATAAAGATTATGATGGTAAAATCAAACATTTTCATGAGTTAAATTTGGGGAAAATGACCATGGATGAATATGAAAATAAATTCTTAGAGATACTAAGGTATGTTAAATGTATTAGAGATGATAAGGTAAAGATCCAATATTTCCTAAGTGGATTACCTTAGTCTTATAAAGACATAATTGAGGTTGATGAACCTGAAACCTTGCATACAACCATTAGAAAGGATATGTACTATTATGATCAAATTAAAAACAAGATAGAACTCCAAAAGACATGGAACAAAAATAAGAAGGAGAAGCTTGAACATCGAAAGAAAGGGTTCAATATTCCCATTATAAATATCAATAGAATTGACTATCTCAAAATAAGGTTAAGCAAGTTGAGTCAAAAGGAAAGAGGTCAAGGGATCCTATTGAATGTTGGGGATGTAGAGAAGATCATTTGATAAAAAATTGTCTACATCAAAAGGAGAACACCAAGACTATTCACATCATTCAAGAGGCTACAACTATTGATGATATAGCGAGGAATATTCATAGGATATATGTTGCATTAGACAACTTCCAAACATATCTCAATCAACTATGGTTGGAGTTGAAGTTAATATTACTAAGAAATATATTTCTATTTTAAATAATCCTCGGTCTAGTCATAGTTATGTTACTCCTCAAAATTGTTGAAACTAATGCTCTTAAGAACTGCAATCATAGTAAGTCTTTGTTAGTCTAGTTATCCATTAGAAACAAGAGAAAGGTTAGTGAAATAGTGGAGATATATCCATTAGGTATTAACAGACTCTTCACATGGGTAAATATGAATATTTTTCAACCTGGTTTTTATGATGTCCTCATTGGCATGTATCATTTGGAATAATACCAAGTTAAACTTTATTGCTACAATGTTACTTTTGATTGCATTGATGAAGATGGAAACCCAAGGATAGTGAGAGGCATTCCAAAATAAATGTTTTTTCGGTAGATTTCAACCTTGTAGTTGAGAAATATTTTAGAAAAGGATGTTAGTTGTATGCATCCCATATATTATATTTAGCAGAATATAAAGGTCCCAAATTGGAATATTATCCTACCTTACAAGTTTTCAATGATGTATTCCCTGATAAAGTGTCAGGACTTCCTCCAAAGAGGGATATTGATTTCACAATTGATAATTTTCACTAGTGTCCAAGACTCCTTATAGAATGAGTGTCCCATAATTATTGGATTTGAAAATAAAATTATAAATGCTTTTGGAAAATGGATACATTCAACCAAGTGTATTTCCATGGGGAGCACCAACATTATTTTTGAAAAATAAAGATAGAACTCTTAGGTTGTGCATTGATTACAGGTATCTAAATAAAGTTAAAATGAAGAACATGTGTCCATTACCTCATAATGATGACTTGTTTGATCAAATGAGAGGAGAAAATGTCTTTTCAAAGATTGATTTGAGGTCTATTTATCATCAAGTAAGAATTAATGAAGAAGACATTCATAATACAACCTTTAGAAAAAGGTATGACCACTGTGAATTTGTGATGGTGCCATTTGGTCTCACTAATGCACTAACTATATTCATGTGTCTCATGAATAGTGTTTCAACAAGTACTTAAATGAATTTGTGCTGGTTTTCTTGGATGAAAAAAATATACAATCTTAACGAGAACTCTATATAATTCTCAATTTTTTTAACAGTAAAGGGGGGGGGGGGGAGATTTCATTAATTCAAAACATCATGTAAACACGCTAGAATATTACATCAGTTTCAAAATTCAAAGGGTGACCTTCTAAACTGCTCAACCCATAATCAAAATTTCCTACTGACTGCATAACAAAGAATTTTGATACAGAGCATTTCCCATAGTTCCGAACTGTATATATTCTAAAGAAAACCCCCATAATGTGAGTGAAAAACAAGTAATAAACTAGACATATAGGGAAATAATCATTCCAACTTGAAATAATTAGTTAGAAAATGGAGCATGAACATTCATATCCAACTGAGGAAGGGCCTTGACTAGAGACAATGATTCTTTAGAAATTCCATTGTTTGACCAAGGTGGTGAACTGTGGGATGTCCTCAGGCACATTTCCTCGATTCGACAATAAGGAGACATACATTCATCCTGGAGTTTTTGAATACTTTGGCATTGTTGCGTAGAAAAATGTAGGACCAATAACACCTGGAACAAGATCCCACTAAATTAGATTTACAAAGAGTGAACAATGGTGTGCAATCCCCTATTTCATCTTCCACCAAGTCCAACTACTTGGCCTAACATCAAAATATTTCTTTTTTCATGAATCCTAGGAGAGGTGTGTCTGGTAATCTACCCATTGAATCTCCCACCAAGATGAGGATTCCATAATGCATGAGAATGCTCGCCCTTAAATAGAAATCTGCAAAAGTGAGGGATATTGAGGATGGGTGAATATTTTCACTCAAAAACCACATACATGCATGGTTGCAGGTATTGACATTAAGTTCTATGATTCTATCATCCCTCCCACATGCACCCATACGTGAAATGGGAAGCGGGGGGAAATACCACATAGTATTGGAGGATTTAAGGAAGCATCGGGGTAGTGCATGACTAGCACATGACTCTACTATGGATATGTGGAGGTTAAATAAATATATAAAGTTGAAAAGTTTTCATAAATTCATATAAGGTTAATTTAAAATTAAGTGTGCATTGTGTTGTACATGGTATGAAATGAAAATGTTAAAAATTGTGATGGGTATCTTGGCTTGAATAAAATAAGGGGTTTATGTCATTTATAAAAGCAAGTCATGAAAAAATATACTATCAAATTTTAGTCATTGGTCACTCAATTGACATGAGTTTGAAATATTTGTAACATGGAGCCATATATATGGGTCTTGGTCATTAGTAAAATGATAATGTAATGGACATGGTGTTAATTTGTAGAGAATGTCAAAAGTTTGAAGTTGAAGTCGAGTTAAGTTCAAGTGTGAGTGGAAATATTTTGGGTATGTAATAAAGATTTTGTAAAGGTATAGTGAAGTCAAATCCAAGTTAAGTGAGTCAAAGTCAACAAAAATCAAGTCAGTGTTTGAGTTCAAGTCATAATTTGTAACTACATGGGTTCTTTGTATTGAGATTGCACTTGCGGTAAGGTTTGAGGTGTTAAAAATTTTGGGTGCATGCTCAGTGGTACCTGACACCCTCATAATCATTTTATTTTGAAATATGGTTGCATGATCGGTTGAACCTGACACTCGATTTGTTGTATTACCTCTTGACAAGCAAGCTTGAATCATTAAGGCAAGCAAGTATGAATCATTAGCAATTTTAAACATGGGAAAATGAGGAAAATACTTCAAACAACTAATAAAGAAATTGAACTATTACAACAAGACCTTGATAATGATTTACAAGAAATAGATAGGTTACAGGAACAAAAAAAATCCATAATTGGAAAAGTTGCAGAATTTAGAACATGAGATAATTAAATTTATCATGAATTTGTTTGTTCTGCTACACAACACATCAACACATTAGAAGAAAAGTTACATCACGAGATAAATTTGTTGATGATATTTACAAAATTGAAGATCAAAAAGACAAATTGATAGAATCACTGCAACAAGAATTATTGGCAAAGGAGAATGTGTTGTTAGCACTCACAAATGAAGTTAAACAATTAAAACAAGAAAAAGTAATGTGCGATGCAATGTGTGACACATATGATTTTCTTTCAAAGTTTGATAGTTCATCTGATAACGATGATTTGATTGATAAGGATGTACATGTATCTCTCTCATGTTATGAGTCTTGACACAATGGTCATGGTGATAATGAAGATGATGATTCTATTGTTGTTTCTGAAGTTAAATTTGATAATGAAGACAATGAACTTAATTTCTTTGAAAGTCATACTAAAGGAATAGGTTCAAAACTTCTGCAAGAATGGGTAAGGCATCCAAAATCCCATACAAGTATGTATAAGGCCAAGAAATGTAGGCCTTGGTTATGAAGGAAACACATGCAATGACGACATCAAATTTGTAAAAGAAGAATCATCGAAAAAAATGAATCATGTACAAGTAGTAACAGAAGAAAAAAACCAAGAGAAACAACCTCAACAAAAAATAAAGTGCATAAGCATGAACAATGTTGCAGCCAATGTGGAAGAAAAGGACATGCAAAGGAACAATGTTGGAATTTACATCCCTGCTATATTTTTGGTCTCAAAAATCATGATCATCATAAGTTTTGGAACATAGATATATCAAAGCCTCATATACAGATACAATGTGGTTGGATTGATGTGAAAGGATGAAAACAAATTACTTCCATGTTGAAAGGATTTTACAAGTTGAAATATTCTAATATCTCTCATGTAAAATTCCATGAGTTAGTTGATCTTCAAAGTCATTTTGTTATTAAAGAGTTGTCCAAAGAGTCATATGAAAGAGTTGTCTATCTATTCTAATTGATTCCTTTCTTTGATTAAATCAAATCATGAGTCATTTTTTATTGTATTGGTTCATGGCGATCCATAAACCACTTGTAAAGGTTAAGGGTAATCCAAAACTCTATATATGCTGTAATGGTTATGGGTAAGCCAAGGAATAACTATGATATGATATATTGCTTGAGGGTAAGCCATAGAAAACCCATAAGAAGGTCAAGGGTAAGATGAAAGAAATCCTTGATATGAAGATGAAGCATTTCAGATGATTGACTCAAGATCTAGACTTATCTAGAATGGTGCAGCTCATGCACTATAAAAGAAGGCAATGACAACTAAATATGTGGCTGACTAAAAATGATACAGAGTACAGAAGAATGAAGATGAGGAAGACTGAATATACATAAGACTAAAATTGAAGATAGCTCAGATATCCAGTTTCAATCATAAGTATTCATTAAGGGGGAGTATGAAGGAATACTTCATACTTGTGATAATTATATGGTGACATTATAATATGTGAAAATGAATATAGTGCACAATGGTGCACATAAGAATTGAAGATGAAGACAAAGAGGGAACATAGGGATGATGATGTCATGAAGATCACTTGAAATATTTATGGAGATAATCATGGAATATATTGTGGAGATTCTTATAGAGTTGGTTTAACAAACATTGCTATTATGACATGGTTGTCATGGTCACCTATAATTATATAAGGGACCTTATTGTACACTATTGTATCACGAGAGAATTATAGATCAATACAATATACTGTTTCATGATATTGTTGTTCTTATGTGCAATTATATGTGTGTATTTTTTGTTTCATGCTACTCTTGAAACCAACAATGGCCTTATGCTGCCAGAATATAACTATAGAGACATTCATGATGTTGTCTTCATAGTTGATTATTGGTACATCCACATTTGAGAGAGAGGGATAAGAATGAGTCTCAGGATCTTAGAGCCAAGAAAGTGTTGCATGGTATCAAGGTAAACATCTTGTTGTACTTTATTATATTGTAATATATAGATCTATGGTATTTTCCCCTCCAATGCCTACAATTATTTGTGTTTTATTTGCAAACATTGACAAAACTACTTTTTCTTGAGAAGGGTAGATTACATATTCTTGTAATTTATATCCTTTTATGCCAAATGAGTTTGAGGAAGGTGTATTTCATTGCTTGTGTTTAGGTGACTAATTTCAAGAGTTAGGAGTGGAGTCTTGGAGATTCATTAGTCGAGATCATGCAAGGACAAACACTGGTAAATGGTAAGGCATGTCCTCCCTTCTTGTTAACATAAATTGGATGTACAATTTTGTATCTATCGTGAAAATTCATAGTGATCTATCCCCTATTTGTCACTGACCCTAGTGAAGTCAGTGAGAGATCTTAATTATATGTAGGTAAGATTCTCTAATAACACTGCCCCCTCCCCCTTCCCCTCCCTCCAAACGCTTCCCGTAGACCATCACAACAAGTGACGTTTTTTTTTGTTTGTTTTGTTTTTCCCTCTTTTTATTTTTATTTTCATTTTTGTTGTTTTGGTCTTTTTTATTTTTTGCATTTTTTTTGTTTAATTTCTTAATTTTTTAAATTTTGTTGTTTTAGGGTCTTTTTTTTCATTTTTTTTTTTAGTTTTATTTTTTTATTTTTTAACTTGCGTTACGATTTTTTTTGAAAGGTGTTTTTTTCATTTAAAAAAAACTGGTTTGCAAAGTTTTGTTTTTCAACTTAGTTAATTTTTAATGTAAATTTAAAATAAAATAAAATTAGTTACTAGAAAATATTTCAAGTAATGATTTAGGTGTGGATTTTTTTTTGGTAATGATACTAATTGTCAAGGCCATGGTTTCAATTAAGTCATAATTTTAACTAAAAAAAAATGGTACTATTGGTAGCATCACTTTTTAACTCAAGAGTTAATTTTAAGGTTTTTGTTTGCAATGGTATTGATCGTCAAGGAAAAATATGGATTTTTTGGGCCATAGTTTTCATTTTGAGGTCACAATTCTTGTTAAGTTGGTAACCATGTTATGGTATTCTTATTTTTTCTAAGAATGAAGAAGAGCATGATGAACTTTGAAAATGTTTTTGCAAGTTCTAAGAGAACTTAAGCTGTATACAAAATTAAGCAAATGTGAATTCTATCGAAAGAAAATTCATTATTTGGGTCACATTCTTTCAGAAGAATGAAAATTTGTGGATACAAAGAAGATTGAGGCCATAATGAATTGGCTCACTCCAAAGAATATAACATATAAGCGATCTTTTATGGATCTTTCTAACTATTATAGAAGATTCATTGAGGGATCTACCAAGATTGTACATCCAATCACTTCGTTGTAGAAGAAGGGAGTAAAGTTTGAATGGACACAAATGTGTGAGGATATATTTTGGTTATTGAAGAAGCTTCTCTCTAGTGATCCAACTTTTAAAATTGCATATCCTAGTAAATATTTTGTTGTGAGCATAAATGCTTGTAAAGAAGGACTCAGTGGAGTTCTTATGAAAGATAATCATGTAGTAAGTTATGAGTCACATAATTTGAAAGAACATGAGAAAATTATGTTAACCAAGACTTGGAACTTGTTTCAATGGTGCATATTTTGAAAATGTGGAGGCACTATTTAATGGGAAAGAGGTTTCATCTTAGCATTGATCATAATGGATTGAAGTATTAATTTGAGTAGCCAAATTTAAATACCACTCAAGATAGATGGCTAGAATTTATTTCTGATTTTTATTTTGATATTAAGCACATAAAGAGAAAATAAAATAAAATTGTTGATGCACTCAACATAAAGATTCATGTGTCAGTAGTTAGCATTTGTAAATCAGATTTAAAGATGAGATTTATTGACTCCCTTGTTGACAATGAACACTATATTCAAGTGAAACATGGAATGCAACAAGATAAATTAGAAAAGAATATGAAGGATATCAACTAAAAGATGATGGTATTCTTATTTACAAAAAATAGAATGTATATTATCAGGTCTTCATATTTGAGAAGAATTTTCATGAATGAAATACACAAAATTCCATATTATGGACATCCAGGCTATTGATAAATGATTTCTGTAGCAATAAAATGATATTTTTTCCCATGATGAGGAACGATGTTGCCAAATACATTGCTAGATGTATGAAATGTTAGAAATTTTAAGAACAAACATCAACATATAGTGGGTTTATTACAACCTTTTTCCAACTCTAGATGGAAATGGGAGGTAGTAACTATGGATTTTATTACTGGGTTACCAACTACACCAAGTCAATATGATTTTATCATGGTTGTCGTAGACAAGTTATTCAAAGAAACACATTTTATTCATGTTAAGTCGACTCACAAGATTCATGATATTAAAAGGATATTCATGAGAAAAATATTCAGATTGCATGGGTTACCTAAAAACATTGTATCTAATAGGGATACCAAGTTTACATCTAACTTTTGGAAGATTCTCTTATAAGACTTGTGCACGTAGTTGAATTTTAGTATTACTTACCATCCACAGACATATGGAAAGAGTGAAAGAGTAAATCAAGTGATTGAAGACATGCTTCAAATATATGTGATGGGAAAACCATCCAAGTGGTAGAATTATCTACACTTGGTAGAGTTTGCATGTAACGATGGGCATAAAGTATCATTGAAAATAATATTATTTGAGTCTATATATAGAAAAATACGTAGGACAACAGTGTGATCAAATAGTCTAGAAAACATAATTGTGCTTGTGTCAGAAATGCTTAAGGAAACAATAAATTTCTAAAATTAAGAATAATTTGAAGGTAGCTTAAGATAGATAGAAGAGCTATGAAAATAAAAATATAGTGCAAAGATAATTTCATGTTGGGGATCATGTCTTCATCTAAGTTAGGCCAAGGAAGAGTTCATTGAAGCTTGGATGTTGTGCCAAGATGGAACCAAGATACTATGGGCCATTTGAAGTGCTTGATAGGAACAGACCATTTGAAGTGCTTGATATGATAAGGCCATTTTCATATAAAATTGCATTTCCTACTAACACTAAAGCTCATGATGTTTTCCAGGTTTCTTTACTTAGGAAATATGTACATGATGCTAACCATGTGATTGATTGAGGTGTTATCTAGGAGGAACTAGAGGGATTGGAACCAAAGGGATAGTTTTAAACAAATTCATTTCACACATTGACATGAAAGTAACATTGCTCCAGAACCAAGCCATTGGCCATGTAAAGGTGAAATGGAAGCACTTTTTCCCAAATGAGGCTATATGATAGTTGGAGAATTCCACGAAGGAAGCATACCCATTTTTTTTTAATATTTTGAGTAGCACTAAGGTGGGTTCTATTCTAAGGGGGAGGGGAATGTAATACCCCAATTTTGACCCTTGGCATGTATTAAATTAGATTATGTGAATGTTGTAAATATGCTAGTATGGATCTCAAGGACAAATCTCAATTAATGAATGGATAGGAAAGTAGGATGTAAATATATGTATATGGACCATGTGATAGAGTTTCCATAATGAAATCAAGTCATGCAAATATTAATTCTAAAATATCATATAAAATGGTCGAAGCTGAATGCAAAGAGCATGAGAGGGGATATGATTCCACTAGAGGGGAAGAGGAAAGGGGGAATATGGGAAAATAAATCATCTATTGCTAAGTGTCATCCTTAGATCTAATATCTTTCTACAATGTGCCTTAAAATAATCCATCCACCTTCTTTGAAATATTAACTAATCATTGAATGCATGTAAGAGGTTGGTGGAGAAAGTATTTTCACATAGTTACGGGAGCATAGACTAAGTACAATAATCATGGGAAGTGCAGTAGTCCTGCATTACCTTAGTTGAAAGTAATGCTAACCACCATTTTCCATAAATCCTCTCATTTACCATTGACTCTAGCATTGTTGAGAGAACTCTCTACATATTTTGTGTTGTGTTCCCCATTGCTAAACCTTTTACCAATATATAAATTAACTAAAATAAGCACCATGAAGAGGAAAAAGTGCATACTTGGGATGGAATATAGTTGGATGTAGGTGAGCATAGAGGTTGAGCATGATAGGAATTAATTACCCACTATTCACTATATACTCTTTGGATGCTTGAGATCCAAGTTTTTTTCTTGTAGGAATTCCTAAAAAGGAATACAACATGTTGGGATCTTTATATCCACACTATAGAACACCAGAGGGAAGAATATATCTCAGGGAATATTGATCAATGAAAGCGGTGATTTTCCTTTTAATTTGTGGGGTAGTGGAAGAGGGTTTCTTAACTATTGAAGGTTGGATGTGATGCTTATAATGCTTTGTGGTGAGAAAATTGGCTAAGAATGAGAGTAGATAGGTTGGGTTGAGAAATATAGAAGTTGTAGCTTGGTTCCCTCACCCTAGTGGCCTCATAGCCTATCTTGGGGGTGGTATTTGTACCAGATTCCTACAATTGGGTGGAAAATTACTCTTATGTAGCTAGTTTCTTGGATCAATTGTGTTAAAAGACAACTCTCCTTTCATTGTTATAATATGTAAAATTATTGTTATTCTTTATTATACAAAATTTAAGTACTATGCATATTTTGTGTGATTGTTTCTTTTTTTGTTCATGGACATTTGGTTGTCATGAAATTCTAAGAATCCATGCTAGTTTATTCAACTACATTCTTCTAATTTGCATTGTGCATGCATTTGTTCTCATTCTAGTTTTTCTGAAGAGGTTCTCTCTACTTATTTTATGGGAAATAGCCTTTAAGGGATGGAATTTGAGATTCCTATTAATGTATACCCACCCCGGAGTTGGGAGTGATGGAACATCACATTTGTCCCACAAACAAGATTTCACACATTAGTTTGGTATTTAACTAGGTTGCGACCTTAAAATAATAATAATAATAATAA
>ML784620.1:757515-769789 GCA_009831015.1 Picea engelmannii | reverse complement strand
TATAATATATAATTTACAAATTATAATATATAATTTACAAATTATATATATTATATTACATAATATTGTCCCAAGTCTCAGAGACAAAAACATCTCTAATCATGTTAATGCCACTTAGGGTTGAGAACTAGGTTGTCTCAACGAAGGTTTTTCCTTCGTGCAAAGGATGGAGGACCACCATAAGGAATGTTCATTAAAAGACAAACCAAATATGAGACTTTGTATTCCATCAATAGTTCGAGACCTTGTTTTATTATAGTACTCTAATAATCCATTTGGTGCATGAAACCTCGAGGTTGGATGTGTATTACAAGGATTTCCATATATTCCCTCAACATGCAACAAAAATTATAATTTACTTTGTGAAGTTCTTACCACCCTCCATACTTTACCCAAAAATGATACAAATAGATTTCTCTCTAAATGATATGAATGATATAAATATATAAATATAGTCAATTACATTGATCATTAATTTATGTTCCTCTCTAATGGTGAGAAATAAATCATTAGCAAAATTCCCACCGACAAACTACTTTATTCCTTGTTTAGAGAGAGGGATGTCTTTAATCAAACATTAACCTATAATGTGAAAGATAGAGTAGACCAAGGCTTATATTACCATCACATATAATATAATGGATTAGCCCTACTTATTATTATTTATATATGTTGATGAGAGATACATCATTGCTTCTCAGAAGATTTTCCATGGCTCTAGGGAACAAGGGGACAAATTCAATAGCCTTAAATGTGACCGAGATGAAGGGAAACTTGACCATATCATGGGCCTTTTCAACATTAATTTAAAAAAATAAAGTATTGAGTCATGAGCATCTAGCCCATTATGTTCCTTCCCATGTTGCTAGGATATTCAATTTTTAACAAAAACTTAATAGTTCATTATTTAGAGACATGCATTTTGTTAGTAAAATCATGGCTATAGAAAAAATATTCAAGAAAGACACATTTATTATGTATGGTTATTGGTTTCTTTTTTCTTCCAAAATTAGACATATAGAAACTTGAGTGCTTAGATGTTTTTTATGCTCTAAAAATGTTGTGGACCATGCATTGTCAATATTGGTTCCATGGAGCATCTTTTCCTTGCCTAAAAAAGGCAAAGGCCTCATATAAAATAATATAATTGTGCATGGAGGAAGCATGTCATGAAAGAGGATAGTGAGTTCAATGATTGGTGATGAACCTTCAAAAAGATTGACCTAATACATAATTGTTAAAGGAAAATTTAGATCCAAAATAAATATACTTTTCACCCTCAATGATGTGAATGTTGCTTCAAGTGATTTCAGGATTGGTGGTTCTTTTTCACCAATTTGAATAGTTTGGAAGGAAAGGGAGAAGGTGGTTTCAACTCTTACAACTATTGAGAATCACAAAACAAAATAAACAAAGGGCCAAACCTAGGTTTGACAAACCACAAAAACTACCTGCAAGGAAAAGTCATGGGTTTATGGTGGATAGTGCTACAAACATGGTGGTTTCCACAATTTGTGACAACAAATGGGTTAATAGTAGGGCTATTGCAATGGTAAGGAAGAACATGAGAGTTATTGAAAAGCATCAACTATGGTTGTAAAAAGTACCTAGATCTACACCATATGAAAGTTGTGAGCAATGGGAAATTGGGTTGGGGTTTGTCATGCAATTTAAAAAAGTTAAACAACCTATTTTAAGAAAGGGTGAAATAAAAGGGAAAAACAAAGAGAAAATAGTTGCAATGATGGAGCCAACACATGAAAGAAAACCTGTAATAGACTATAGGCTATTAACAATGAATCAATAAAGCCAGAATGTTTACCTGTAATGACTTCAAATACTAATTTTTATAGGGTACTCACCATTCTTGGTGCCCTTGCATGTGCCCTCGTGTGCCCTTGAATACTCCCCTTGGTCACGTGCTCCACTAAGTAACACACACAAGATTAGGTTCAAGGCTATATTAGGGAAAGGGTCCAACAATTTTGCCAATCTTATTTCTTTAAAATTTCGGTTTATGGTTTACATGATGAATTGATGATGGAAGAAAGTGGGTGTGTGACTCAAATTTGAGTCCAGAAACCCTCCTATACCATTAATGCATGTGAATAGTCTATCCATGTCAAATTTCAATGCATACAAAAACAGTTTGAAAAAAATTCAACGATGGCCCCATTCACAGGTCACTATTGCCCGTGTCTAGTCCTAATATAATTTCCTTGTAAATTTTGTATAAGATATTTGGAGAATGATAATTTTGAAGGTGCTAGGCCTATTCCTACACACCATGGCCAGATCATCTCTCATTGACAGTCTGAGTATTGATCCCTTTTAGTTTTGGGTTGCTAGTATTTTCAATTGCACGCACCTTTCAATCTAGTCAAAGTTCAATTAATGTCTCTTGTTATTGTAGGGTTATAAAGACTCATGCTACCAATGCTCATATGCCTCCAACCTTGTGATATAATGATCATTGGGTGACAAGTGTCATGAATGGTGATGACTAAGACTAGGGGAAAATTTCAATTCAAGGCTAGGAATGACCAGGCCCACATCAAGTGAAGGAAAAAAATTAATAAGGTACATGTGTTGTCCCATTCCATGTCAACAACAATGCATCCATTCACTAGGAACACTAAAACCTAACAAATCGATGAATCCACTAAATTAAGGTTTATGGTTTACATGATGAATTGATGATGGAAGAAAGTGCATGTGTGAGTCAAATTTGAGTCCATAAACCCTCCCATATTGTTAAGGCATGCAAATAGTATATCCATGTCAAATTTCAATGCATTCAGAAACAGTTTGAAAAAATTTCAATGTTGGCCCCATTCACAGGTTACTGTTGCCTGTGTCTAGTCCTAGTACAATTTCCTTGTAAAATTTGTATAAAATATTTGGAGAATGATAATTTTTAAGGTGTTAAGCCTCTTCCTACACACCACAGTAAGATCACCTCTCATTGACAGTCTCTGTATTGATCCCTTTTAGTTTTGGGTTGTTAGTATTTTCAATTGCATGCAAATTTCAATCTAGTCAAAGTTCAATTAATGTCTCTTGTTACTGTAGGGTTATAAATCCTCATGATCCCAATGCCAATATGCCTCTAACCTTGTGATCTAATGATCATTGGGTGACAAGTGTCATGAAGGGTGATGACTAAGACTAGGGTGAACTTTCAATTCAAGGCTAGGAATGACCAGGTCCACATCAAGTGAAGGAATAAAATTAATAAGGTACATGTGTTGTCCCATTCCATGTCAACAGCAATGCATCCATTCACCGGGAACACTAAAACCCGACAAATCGATGACTCCACTAAATTAGGGTTTATGGTTTACATGATGGATTGATGATGGAAGAAAGTGGGTGTGTAAGTCAAATTTGAGTCCATAAACCCTCCCATATTGTTAAGGCATGTAAATAGTCTATCCATGTCAAATTTCAATGCATTCAGAACAAAGTTTGTAAAAATTTCAATGTTGTCCCCATTCACAGGTCACTGTTGCCTGTGTCTAGTCCTAGTACAATTTCCTTGTCAAATTTGTATAAAATATTTGGAGAATGATAATTTTGCAGGTGCCAGGCCTCTTCCTACACACCACGGCCAGATCACCTCTCATTGACAGTCTGTGTATTGGTCCCTTTTAGTTTCGGGGTGTTAGTATTTTCAATTGCATGCACCTTTCAATCTAGTCAAAGTTCAATTAATGTCTCTTGTTACTGTAGGGTTATAAAGCCTCATGATCCCAATGCCCATATGCCTCGAACCTTGTGATCTAATGATCACTGGGTGACAAGTGTCATCAAGGGTGATGACTAAGACTAAGGGAAACTTTCAATTCAAGGCTAGGAATGACCAGGTCCACATCAAGTGAAGGAAGAAAAATAAGAACGTACATGTGTTGTCCCATTCCATGTCAACAACAATGCATCCATTCACTAGGAACACTAAAACCCGACAAATAGATGACTCCACTAAATTAGGGTTTATGGTTTACATGATGAATTGATGATGGAAGAAAGTGGGTGTGTGAGTCAAATGTGAGTCCAGAAACCCTCCCATATCATTAAGGCATGCGAATAGTCTATCCATGTCAAATTTCAATGCATTCAGAAACAGTTTGAAAAATTTTCAACGTTGGCCCCATTCACAAGTCACTGTTGCCCATGTCTAGTCCTAGTACAATTTCCTTGTAAAATTTGTATAAAATATTTGGAGAATGATAATTTTTAAGGTGATAGGCCTATTCCTACACACCACGGTCAGATCACCTCTCATTGACAATCTGTTTATTGATCCCTTTTAGTTTTGGGTTCTTAGTATTTTCAATTGCACGCACCTTTAAATCTAGTCAAAGTTCAATTAATGTCTCCTGTTACTGTAGGGTTATAAAGCCTCATGATTCCAATGCCCATATGCCTCCAACCTTGTGATCTAATGATCGTTGGGTGACAAGTGTCATGAAGGGTGATGACTAAGACTAGGGGAAACTTTCAATTCAAGGCTAAGAATGACTAGCCCACATCAAGTGAAGGAAGAAAATTAAGAAGGTACATGTGTTGTCCCATTCCATGTCAACAACAACACATCCATTCACCGGGAACACTAAAAACCGCCAAATCGATGACTCCACTATATTAGGGTTTATGGTTTACATGATGAATTGATGATGGAAGAAAGTGGGTGTGTGAGTCAAATTTGAGTCCAAAAACCCTCCCATATCGTTAAGGCATGTGAATACTCTATCCATATCAAATTTCAATGCATTCATAAATAGTTTGAAAAAATTTCAACGTTGTCCCTATTCATAGGTCACCGTTGCCCGTGTCTTGTCCTAGTACAATTTCCTTGTAAAATTTGTATAAAATATTTGGAGGATGATAATTTTGAAGGTGCTAGGTCTCTTCCTACACACCACGTCCAGATCACCTCTCATTGACAGTCTGTGTATTGATCCGTTTTAGTTTTGGGTTGTTAGTATTTTCAATTGCACGCACCTTTCAATCTAGTCAAAGTTCAATTAATGTATCTTGTTCCTGTAGGGTTATAAAGCCTCATGATCCCAATGCCCATATGCCTCCAACCTTGTGATCTAATGATCGTTGGGTGACAAGTGTCATGAAGGGTGATGACTAAGACTAGGGGCAACTTTCAATTCAAGGCTAGGAATGACCAGACCCACATCAAGTGAAGGAAGAAAATTAATAAGGTACATGTGTTGTCCCATTCCATGTCAACAACAGTGCATCCATTTATTGGGAACACCAAAACCCAACAAATCGATGACTCCACTAAATTAGGGTTTATGGTTTACATGATGAATTGATGATGGAAGAAAGTGGGCGTGTGAGTCAAATTTGAGTCCAGAAACATTCCCATATCATTAAGGCATGCGAATAGTTTATCCATGTGAAATTTCAATTCATTGAGAAACAATTTGAAAAAATTTCAACGTTGGCCCCATTCACAGGTCATTGTTGCCCGTGTCTAGTCCTAGTACAATTTCCTTGTAAAATTTGCATAAAATATTTGGAGAATGATAATTTTTAAGGTTATAGGCCTCTTCCTACACACCACGACTAGATCACCTCTCATTGATAGTCTGTGTATCGATCCCTTTTAGTTTTGGGTTATTAGTATTTTTAATTGCACACACCTTTCAATCTAGTCAAAGTTCAACTAATATCTCTTGTTACTGTAGGGTTATAAATCCTCATGACACCAATGCCCATATGCCTCCAACCTTGTGATCTAATGATCGTTGGGTGACAAGTGTCATGAAGGGTGATGACTAAGACTAGGGGAAACTTTCAATTCAAGGCTAGGAATGACCAGACCCACATCAAGTGAAGGAAGAAATTAAGAAGGTACATGTGTTGTCCCATTCCATGTAAACAACAACACATCCATTCACTGGGAACACTAAAACCATACAAATAGATGACTCCACTAAATTAGGGTTTATGGTTTACATGATGAATTGATGATGGAAGAAAGTGGGTGTGTGAGTCAAATTTGAGTCCAGAAACCCTCCCATATCGTTAAGGCATGCAAATAGTATATCCATGTAAAATTTCAACGTTGGCCCCATTCACAAGTCACCGTTGCCCGTGTCTATTCCTAGTACAAATTTTCTTGTAAAATTTGTATTAAATATTTGGAGAATGATAATTTTGAAGGTGCTAGGCCTCTTCCTACACACCACGGCTAGATCACCTCTCATTGACAGTTTGTGTATTGATCCCTTTTAGTTTTGGGTTGTTAGTATTTTCAATTGCACACACCTTTCAATCTAGTCAAAGTTCAATTAATGTCTCTTGTTATTGTAGGGTTATAAAGCCTCATGATCCCAATGCCCATATGCCTCCAACCTTGTGATCTAATGATCGTTGGGTGACAAGTGTCATGAAGGGTGATGACTAAGACTAAGGGTAACTTTCAATTCAAGGCTAGGAATGACCAGGCCCACATCAAGTGAAGGAAGAAAATTAAGAAGGTACAGATGTTGTCCCATTCCATGTCAACAACAGAGAATCCATTCATTGGGAACAAATCGACGACTCCACTAAATTAGGGTTTATGGTTTACATGATGAATTTATGATGGACATACCTACATCATTGGTATGATTAGGCGTAGTCACAGAGAGCTCCTCTTGGTTTCCAGAATAGTTCATTCTCTACTAAATAGTGGCAACCACATGAAGGTGGAAGATCTAATTATGCCCCCCCATCACATCACTCTCAATTTCCCCATATTACCTAATTTGAAATTCTAAAGAGCATGTATCATACACTATATTACACAAAATAAAAACATATAAAGATCATATAAAAGATATAAACACACACCTCTTCTTTTCAACAATTAAATATTAGTCATATTTTTCTTCATCGAGCTCAACATTTGTATTAGGATCTGGTTCATAATCGATATTGGTGAAAGGATCATTCCTATCAACATCATCATCAATGTCATTTTCGCTAATATATTTATTGATATCGTCAATGAGATCGTCGTCTCCTACATTTGGATGATCAACTTCTTCAACTTCTTCGTCTGACACATTGACTACATGAGCCACCTACTCCTGATATGCATAATCATGATTTTCTTCCTCATTATTATCTTCATCCTCGACTACATGATTATACTTTACTATTCTTCCTCTTGGATCATATCTAACAACATATGACCAACCTGCTTTACTAGGTACCTCTGAGTAAAATACTTGCTCACATTGACTTGGAAGAACATAAGGCTCTGTACCTGGTTCAAATGCCCTTGTATTAACCATGGTAAATCCATTATCATGCTCAATAACAGTTCTTTCAGGATCATGTTCATGCATCTGTAGCCTTTACCATTTAACCTCAAACAAAACTATTTTAAAGGAATTAAAATCACACTCAATTATATCCTCCAAATGGCCATAGTACCTATTCTCAGTGTCTTCCGGATTTCTGTCACTTCTAGAGGAAATGTTTGTGACCTTAAACACTGCACTTATCCCACAATCCAAGGTTTTCATCTTATCATCCAACATTTTGATATGAAATTTACGACCATTACACCACATAGCCTTATAGTGTTTCAACTGCAACATGGAAAACAAGTAAAAAATACATTGCAAATTAATAAACCTCATATAGGACTTAGTAAATATATATTTCAAAAATTAAACAAACCAAATACAATGAAAAATTGGGAAAAAACTAGGAAAATGTGGGTAAAAAGTTTAACTTGCCTGTTTATCTTTTAAAACAAAGGCTAAATCAACTTCCCTTGATGTAAGATCAAGAAATTGATCTTGATGATGATGCATTTTTTTAATCATCTTACTCACCCCTTCCCATGATAACCTACTGAAGTATTCTTCAATATATTGTATCCAATGCTCCATCCAATCAAGGTTGTTTGTAATGTATAAATGTAAAGCATCGCACTCTCGAGCAACTATATGATAGCATAACAATTTAATATCATTAATTAGCTATTGTTAATAAAGGAATAATTTAATAAATGTGGAATATATTAAATCTACGACAACATCTAATAACTACCTTTCAGAGTCCTCATTTTACCTTTCCCCAATAGGATCTCCCCTTCAAATTTGTTGATGGAGTCGATATGCCAAATGAGAGGCACATTCATATTTTCTTCTAATTTAGGTAGATATGGACTGATATACACCATGCATTGATATACCATATATCCCTCAACCATAGAACCCTCCAGACGTGCTCTTTGTCTAACAAAATCCTTCAGTGACTTCAACTGCCTCTCCACCATCCACATCGACCTTGTGTGTACTGTTCCACATAATTCAATCTCCTCAACTTGGTGTATGAGGTAGTGTTCTTGTGCATTGAAAATGCTGGAGGTAGATACTGTTGCATTTGACACATTAGTCGGGGAATTTCTCTCTTCCAATACCTTATATCTTCTTTATGGATTTTTTTTTATGATAGCCACCTACAAATGTTGACGCAATAAAATAATATCAAGGCATACATAAATTTGCAGATAAAACATAATATGTCAATAAATTCCACTACAAATCACATAAGAAGTACATTTTCCTTATAAAACAATACTTACCTCATGTATTTTCCAAGTACATAAATGATTTGTTTTATGTTGTTGTCAAAGTCGTCTGGGAGAGATAAAGGTAGAACATACTGTAACAAAAAACAAATAATTATTATTTGTTTCCAAAAAATGCGAACCAATAAGGAAATATATTATAACGTAATAATTACCTTAATGAATTTATGCTTGTCATGTGTTTTAACCCCACAAAAATCACCTTTTTTCGTTAAGATATTTTGTATGTTCGACGAAAACCCTGTCGGAAGCCTAATTTTTCTAATGACCTCTTTTACAATATTGCTATGTTGCTCCATCAATAACCAAGGAAGACTATTATTCTGTTCATGACCATCACCATTAGAATTAGTAATAACACTTTGCAATGCGTGATTAGCTTCCTGGATGTCACAACAAATCTTTCCAATTCTCTCTTTGTTAGTCCTTCCATCTAATATTTGCCATAACAATTTTGTTATGTTCTTCCCGATATGCATTGTATCAAACAAATGAACTATTTGTAGGTGCTCATAGTATGGCAATCTATTGAATTGCATCGGGTAATTTTTCATTCCTCGTGGAAGCCCATTTGTGCCTTAACGACATTCATGAAACATCAACAAATTGAAATTAACACTAATTAATGGGAAAAAATGAAATTAATACAAATCAAATTAACCAAAGTTTTATATAATATGTCATACATAAATAATTTGTGTACCTTGATGATTTCTAATATATTCCAACTTCCATAGGCGAGGTGTCATTCTTTGTGGTTTTTTCCATTTTCTTCTTTACCATTGAATTTTGCTTTGTCTGTAGTTCGATAACTGTGATTCTTAGGCAAAAAGTGCCTATACTCATCAAACACTACCTTTACTAAACTCCTTGAATGATGATATTTTATCCTTGGACCACAAATTGGGCATGCAAATTTACCCTTTGTTTGAAGACCTACAAGATATATGAAATAATGTAGCGTCAAATTAGAGTTACAATTTAAAATAATGCATGATATTTTCAATACATATATATAATATTAAATCACAAAATAAAGTAACAATATACCACAAAAACATGTTAACTTGAGAGCATAATGAATTGTCGATGATAGTATTCCATGGAATTAAAATCACTTTTTGCCCTATTGGTCTAGAGATGTCATACATAGTGATGCTAGCCCATAAGTTCAACAACTCATCGATATGAGGCTCAATATATACGTTCATATCTTTAACCTGGTACCTACCTAATTGGTTCAACATACTGTATGATTAATTATACTTATGTAGATGTAGTTATATATAAAATAAATAATTACCATGCATGAAACACAGAAATGAAATATTTTGTCATACTTTAAAGCAAATAAAAGATAATTAAACACCTGGAACAATCATTTCCAACATTATGTGCTCTCTCTTGATCGACATACACGGAGGAAGGTTATTGTTTATAACAAAAACATGCCACACTGACAATCCTTCTCTTCATGCCCCATCAACTTTAAAAAAAATTAAAACAAGTTCTTTGGAGTAGTCTAATACTTCTGTAGTAATGGAAACTCAGTGGGGTGATGACCCCATTTATTATTGATCTCGCAGTATCCTCCCCCTAGTAGTGGATCCAACATTCCAACATTCAAATACTATGCAAATGTTGGTGATGCAGGAGCATCCTTTCCACCTCAGCAACGCACTATCATTCTAGCACATCAAAGCGCATTCAAGGAAGTGAGAGGCACAACCCTCCCATTTTTAAATGTTAAAATGTAAATTTAATGCAATTAAATGATGTAAGGTTGGAAGAGCCGAGTTGATGCCTATGTATAGGCATCAAATAGAGAGGCCTTTAATGTGGTCTGATTTGGATAGATCTTGAGATTTTCCTCGGATATGAGATGTACATGATCATTCAATGTAATTAGTATAAGTAGATAGGCATTTTGATGATGATTAGACACCACTAGAGTAGTTGGAGGGAAAGGCTCGATGAGCCCCTCTTGTATAAAGATTTGTAATGTATGCCCAGTAGAGGCCACTGAAGGTTGATGAAAAATCATTATCAACCAAGCAGAGGAGAGAGACGAGACTCTATTGTAGTCCGAGCTCACACATATTGTAAACAAACATTCATATTAATGCAAAAGAATAGATTTCCTTGTTTATGAGTTTTCTATGTGTTTATGTGCTTAATGAATGTTGTCTGTGTATTTATGCATGTACATTGTATATGTGCATAATGGTTTCCATCTGCAGGGTAAAGATAGAATTCACTATCTGTTTGAGAGTTGTTGATTTGTTCTAGGTTCTGTAGGATGTACAAGAAGTGCATAATAGGGTATTGGAAACTATGTAGCCATCATAAGGAGTGTGCATCTGAACTCTTTCGAGTCAGAGAAGAACATTTCAGAAGGGCATACAAGAGAAATCACAACTCAAGAGGAGCCTCAAGGTTGTTGAACACCTTAGGGGAGAGACTGTGCAAGAAGACACATAATACAGAGTTGGTGAACACTCTGTAGAGCTCTGTCAGGTAGGAATTGAGTAGGTGAAAGTGTGCACAAGAAGAACTCAGTTTCGAGTTCAAAGAGAGAAGTGTCAAAGGGAGACACTCACAGATTTATTGAACACTCTGTAAGCTCAGCAAGGAGTGCTTCGAGTAGGTACAAAGAGTGCACAAGACCAACACATTCTGAAGTGTTGAAGGAAATTGGGGAAAATCTAGAGCTACTGAACACTCTGAGGGAGAAGATCTGCAAGGTGTGCATTGAGTAGGCACAAGGAGTGTGCAGGAAGATTACTGGAAAATCTTCTAAGTTTGAATCAGTCTTAATGCCAATCAAAGTGCAAGGAGTGCACAGAGGTGAACCTGTTTTAGGTTCAGAAGCTCAAAAGAGAACAAACATTTTCAGGAGGGCACTAGAAGTTCCTTTGAAGGAAGCGAAGGGCCAAGATCCTTAGGATACTAAGTAAGTTCAAAATATCAGGAGGAATAGTGCAAGTTTGCACAGTGGAAGTGAAAGTGTGCACTAGATCCGAGGTCAAATTTCATTGATATAAGCTCATGAGGAAAAGCGTTGTTGAGACTAACACAATCAAGCTCATAGGAAAGATTCAAAGGTCGAACCCTTTGAATACTTGAAAATTCTTCCAATTTCAGGAGAAATCCAAAGCTCAGGAGGGAGGAGAAACAACTATAGTCAAATTAGTTATAGAAGGATATCTGGAGCATCAAATTTTACGTATAGACAATAGGAGGAGTGTGTTGAGGCAGAGGAACAAATCCCAGTCTTTGGATCTAAGTGTTGTAGGAAAATCTGCCTGCGGACAAGTAGATCGACCTCTAAGGCTTGACCTTAACCCTAGACAGAAAAGTGCTTATCATGGACACTGAATTTCTTTCGAATCTATCTAAGCCTAATGCATGAGAAGGAAGAGTAACAGAAGTACCTTTTAACCAACGTTTGTCCCTGCACGCTCCGAGTTGCGCTCCAATCTTTTGCTCCTCGTTGATGTCTGTAGACAAATCAAGGTACGACCACTTCCTACTCTATTGACATTAGCTTGAAAACAGATCTATCACTGAATGATAAGTTCATGTAGCATCAAACACAAACTAGAAAGAAACAGGCCAAGCATGTCATATTAATGAGAATAACGACAGTAGTACTTACAA
>ML784620.1:746420-757465 GCA_009831015.1 Picea engelmannii | reverse complement strand
ATGAAGCCCTCCAAAGTGTTAAGAGATGTTTGACTTCAGTAGACCAATTTCCTTCCTTCAAACTGAGTAAATGAGGTGTCGTAAGTGTCTCTGTGATGTCGTCATTGGGGTAACATAATCCAACAGTATTCACGACACCCTTATAACCCACTTGTGACATTTGCGACAAGTTGCATAGGAGTTGCGACACTTGCGACAAACGAGAGGTATGTGCGACACTTATCCAGTTGAGTAATTTGGATGTGTAACACTAAGTGCAATGGATGGACACCCGTCGGATCTAGGTAAAGTGAACGAGACCTAAACCCTTTGAAAGTGCACATGAGAGTGAACTCACGAAGTCCCGAAGTTCTAAATCCAGTCAAACCCATTCATCGTCTGGAGGGACAAGTGGCAAAACATTAGAGAGTTTGGAAGGAAAGTACTTTGGGAAAAAGCAAGTGTGTAGGTTGCAAAAATCCTGAAGCCCAAATTTGTGAAGTGAATCTATACTATTGGATCTGGAAGGGGTATGTGGAAGAGATCCACATGCCTCGAAGAAAGAGTACTTCAGGGCATGGAGTGTGAAAAAATCCCAAAGGTTAAATTTGTGGAATAAATTTTGGTATTCGATCGAAAGGAGGCACGTGGAATCCGATCGTTTCATTCAGAAGGTAAGTACTTCAGAGAAATTGGAAAAAAGGGAATTTTTTCCAAATTCACGAAGGACGAAGAGATCTGGACCGTCATATCCAAAAGGAGACACGATAAATATCAATGTGGTTCAACAGAAAGGTGCTTCAGGGAAAACGAATAGTGAATCCTCATAAAGTCTCGAAGGATGAAGCCCAAAGTTATTGCAGGCCATTGATCCAGAAAAGGAGCGGGAGTTGTCGATCCCTCTTGCGGAAGTTGAACTTCGCTAGTTCGAGGTTCAACGAAATTGGAAAGTGATGAAGCAGAACTCCCAAAGACTGAATTGTTGAAGCCTATTGTGGCCATCGATATAAAAAGGGCACGCGTCATCATATCGTGGAGTTGGGAAAAGGAGATAAGAACACGAAGGATCATTGACTATAAGTCGTTTGAAGAAAAGTAAATGATGGATCTCAACCATCGATCAAGAGGGACACGTGGCACTTGATCTAAATCTTTGGGTGGAAATAACTTCGGGAAAAAGGGTATTGGAGCACCTTGAAATTCCGAAGATGAAGTTATGAAGTGAATTGCAGCCATTGGATGTTGAAGAAAGGTGAACCGTCGATTTTCCAGGTGAGTTCGCGGTTCCGGGTTTGAGAAAAAAGGTTGCATTTGTTGCCAAAATGACCAAAACCCAAATTTCTGAAGCACTTTAGGGGGTTTAGCCTCAGGTCATAGCCCGAGGTCATATGAAGGAAAGGGCCTAACAGAAGGAGCTAGCATCCGCTAATTCACGTTTTCCAAGAGTACTAAGAAAAGGGCCCATGAGTTACATAGGACCTGCACCTAAGGTGATAAAGGGGCCTATATTAAATCAATTTGGGGGCTAGCAGGGTCCTGAAGAGCTAATTCGACTCAAGTATCTTGAATATCCTTGATCATGAGGTCACGCAACCTCGAGGAGAGAAGGGGGGTCTGCATCAAGTGGCATCAGAGCTCAATTTTTTCTTGTAGACAATAGACAAAGGAGAGAGGAGACAAAGAATATAGTTTGATACCATTAAGTGGTATCAGAGCTTGATTTCTCCTATAGACAAGAGGTGAAGGAGAAGGCAAAGTGTTTATTCTTTGTGTGTGATTGTTTGCAAGTGTGAAACAGTCAAGAATGCAACCAAGTGGGCTGTAGGAGAAGCTGGAGGTGCTCTAAGTTGGAGAGTAGACAACAGACAACTAGGTGGGATGAATACAGAGAAGGAAAATGGCTACTGAAATCCATAGGAGTGGTTGAGAAGGAGACTGGCAGTAGAAAAGCAAGGAAAATATGGATAAATAGCTCAATGAGATTAGAGAAGAAATGGACAAGATGAAATTGAAGATACAACAATAATTCCAGGTACATTGGAGGTATGAGTGGCCAATGAAGCAGAGGGATAAGTGGCCTATCAAAAATTTATTTTCTTGAAGGAAACAACTGTAGTTGAGAAGGTGGCTAAGGGAATTTGAAACCCTCAGTGACACAGAGAAAGTGGTTTACATTTGTGAGCCAAAAGTAGGAGTAAAACTCAGTGATGAGAAGGAGAAGAGATCAATTAGAGATCTCATAGACTGCCAGGAGGGAAGTGATGAAAATCCATATTTCTAGGTGGGAAATGAAGTGAGATCAGTTGATATCATAGGCTGCCAATAGGGAAGAGGAGAAACCCCAGATTTCTAGGTGGGAAAAGGAGAAGAGATGAACTCAACTAGGATTTCATATCAGCAAGGAGTGCTGATGGAAGAGGATCAAAGGAGCATTCTAATCATTGGGGGGATTCAGATATTCCTGCCAAATATCCCTGTAGAGGCTAGCACATGTGTTGTAGATGCAACAGGAGGAAAACCAGCTCTGATTCTCACAGAGGAGAAGGATCAGACACTAATGTCTTCTCCAACAAAAAAGAAGAGCATCCAGTTAAGATGCTCACTCCATGGGAGAAGGAGTTGGAGATGTTGGAGGTTTGGTTGAACAATCCAGTAGAACTAGAGAAGGACTACCAAACGATAGTCATTCCAGATGGAGCATACTAGTATGAGGAGTAGCTGGAGGAAACTGGAGTGGAACCATCACAAGAGGATATGGAAGAAGTCAATCTGTCAGAATAGATAGCTGAACAAAATTTTAGTGAGGAAACTATAGAATTGGAGTCTGTAGTAGAGTGAAAAGTCAAGGCTATAGGATATGAAAATAGCATGGGGGATTATGTTGATGTTCCCTTTGATTAGCATATGGAAGTGCAACAAAGAAGACTTCATAAGGAGAGACAACCAGTAGAGCAGATGGAAGAGGTGATAGAGGAGATCAGAGAGTTGATGTTGAGATCAACACAAGAGATTGTCAGTAGGAGGAGGATGAAAAGAAGAAAGCCTACAACAGAAGCAGGAAGCAACAAAAGAAACATCAGGATGCTAGAGGAGCAGGAGGACAACTCAAAAGGAGACTTTAGGATCTAGGGGGATTTCAACAATAGAGAAGAGGATATCAGTAGAAGGAACTCATGATTTTCCCAGTAGTGGAGTATGATGCAGGAGAATCCTTTCCTCCTCAACAATGCACCAACATTCCATCACATCAAAGAAAATTCAAGGAAGGGATATGCACAACCCTCCCATTTTCAAATTTTAAAATGTAAATTTAATGCAATTAAATGATGGAAGGCTGGAAGAGCCGAGTTGATGCCTTTGCATAGGAAACAAATATAGAGGCCTTTAATGTGGTATGAGTTGGATAGATCTTGAGCTTTGCCTCATATCTGATATGTACATGATCATTCAATGTTTAGTTGGAGGGAAAGGCTCGATGAGCCCCTCTTGTATAAAGTTTTGTAATGTATGCCCAATAGAGGCTCTTGAAGGTTGATGAAAAATCATTATGAGCCAAGGAGAGGAGTGAGCTGAGACTTTTTTGCAGTCTGAGCTCACACATATTGTAAACATACATTATATTAATACAAAAGAACATATTTCCCTGTTTATGAGTTTTTTATATGTTTATGTGCTTAATGAATTTTATCTGTGTATTTATGCATGTATGTTGTAGATGTGTATGATAGTTTCCATATGCAGGGTAAAGATAGAATTCACTATCTGATTGATATTTGTTGAGTTGTTCTGGGTTCTTTAGGCTGTGCAAGGAGTGAACAACAGGGTATTGGAAACTCTGTAGCCAAAGCAAGGAGTGCACATTTGAAATCTTTCAAGTCAAAGAAGAACGTGCCAAGAGGGTACACAAGAGAAATGACAACTCAAGAGGAGCCTCAAGGTTGCTGAATACCTTGGGGGAGAAACTGTGCAATAAGGCACATAATACATAGTTGCTGAACACTTTGTAGAGCTCTGCCAGGTGGAAATTGAGTAGGTGAAAGTGTGCACAAGAATAATTTCAAGTTCAAAGAGATAAGTGTCAGAGGGAGACACTCACAAAGTTACTGAACACTCTGTAAGATCAACAAGGAGTGCTTGGAGCAGGTGGAAAGAGTGCACAGGACCAACACATTATGAATTTGTTGAGCACTCAACACACCCTAAAAATTCTATGACCATTTCCCTTTTGGGTACCACTTGACCCTCTGCATTGCCTATTTTCACTTCAATATGAAAATGATGCTTTCGCTTATCTTATATGTTTCATGATTGAATTGAGTAAAGTTTGCTTAAACATACAACAAAGAGTGATCTTAAGTTTAAATTAAGGGACTTAACAACTACTCGAAGTTCAACATCAGTAAAAGTTAAAGATGGAGAAATCATTTGATAAGTCAAAGTAGCCGAGTACCAACCTTCATCGGCATTGGCCGATGAAATATTTTATTTTATGCTAATAAGCCTCAACAGGGACTTTGCTGAAGACTGATTCATTCAACTTCGACAAATAAGTATAATAGTAAGCGACGCGCAAATAGAATAATGACTTCTCCAACTGCCGACTTCTAAAACATTTTCGAAGACGAATGTTTATGAATATGATGACCCACTGATAGACTGTGCACTTGAAATTTATCTCAATCACCAATCCCAGATATCATTGGTGTCGAAAGTTTTATCAGAAAGATAGTATCGGGAGTACACACAGATACTAGCCGACCCCCGATCCATTCACCGAGTGACGTGATGTGATGAAACGTGTTAACCCCTAAATGTGTTAGGTACGTTGCACTTATGGTTATTAGTTAATTCATGTATCATGCATTAGTTACTGACTCGTGCATGAATAAAAAAGAACCGTTAGACTCACCGATACAATGCATCTTCATCCGCGCCTCCGTCGTCAACTGGTTAACATTTGTCTACATAAATCTGATAGTGGTTTATTTTTAATCTGCATTGATTACACGTATTAACTGATTGATATGAATGATAGTATCTCCCCAGTTATATCCTTTTCGAGCCATTGTGTGTGATCCCATTATGTGCAACAAGGAATTCAGAACAGACAGAAAAGCGAAGCTAACTGTCTGGAAGAAGCGTCCAAAGTCCAATGAGTATTAAACAATTATCTTAGCAAGCATTATAGGTATGGGTCTGCTTAACGATTTTATGCTCCATTTTATATGTTTCTCACCCAACGCTTCTCTTTATACATTTTTTAAAGGGTGGGTTTTAATTGCAGGGACAATGCCTCCGAAGAAGCCTTCTACCAAGAAATCGTCAAGAGCACCAAAGCTACAAGAATCAGAAGTAGGAGAGGACTCCTCCTCAACAGTTGCAAGACAATTAGAGCTCCCTCCAAAGCTGGTGTCTGTCATTAAGATGATCACCAAGAAGCCCTTTTTCTAGCCCCCATCATTCGAAGATACTGAAGCGAGTATTGGAGCCAAGACAATTTTTCCTCACTGGGAAGAAGTGTTCAAGAAAATCAAGAGGGAATAACCCCTCGAGTATACCCCACACAACAACCCTGAGACAAGGAAGCTTGACGACGATGTCCTCCCAAATATTCATAGGGATTATTTTCACATGGTGGCAAGCTAGTCTCTGGTATTTGATCATATCTTTGATGTTTTATCGGTTCGATATCTACTTATTTGACATCATGAGAATTCATTTTCTAATTCATATATTCCATAATATATGATATGATCATTAGGACATGCATCAATATCCTGATAGTCCATTCCAATTTATTTCATAATCATAGATATTTCACGATATGTGCGTGGAAAAATATTTGACGTCGGTAATAGAACTTCACCTAACAATCTACAAAATTATAAACAATAAGTCAATGTAAACAATATTAATCATCAATATCGCATCCAATATACTAATTTACAAATTAGAAAACAATAACAATATAGGAAAAAATTGAACCTTTTAAGTATTTGTGAAAATGCAGGCATAAATAATTAACAAATTAAATACCTTAGTATTTGTGTGAGGCATGTGTTTGATAAAACATTCAAAACCTTCAGGTTCACCAACAACAATATAGTAGATACAATATTTGTTGTTGAGCCTTCATAAAGAGGTTGACGTGACTTCTCAAGTAGAGGACCAACATCATGATTATCATCGTGGTTGTCCTTATCCATTCGAGAAAATGTGTCTTGGATCAATCTATGTACCTCATCTTCCTTATTTGAATCACTAATGTTATCTCCATCCATATCATCATTAATAACTTGATCAACAACTTCAATATTCTGATCTTGAAGTTCATCACCCTGTAAAGGAGTATTTCTACTAGTACTTGGCAAATAACTCTCTGGAGGTCGACATTTTGGGGGCATCGTCTATATATTTAAAAACAATGTAGAAAAGTTAGTGTGTATAGAAAATATAAAAATCCTGATAAGAAATATTACTAAAATTCATGACATGCTGATTATTACATAGAATAAATTAAATATTGAATCCTCTTACCAAGGGACGATATTCATAACCCCCTTCGGTGTGCCCCTTCTCCCTACAATGTCTTTCAACTGTTGTTATTAAAAATCTTTTTCTTTGCAAGCCTCTATAATCATAGCAAGGGAAATAACATTTTCCATCGCCCCTCACCTCTAATGCCGCTCTTAACTGAGAAAGCTTCCTGTCATTTTCGTTCATAGTGACAAATCCGTGTCCTGACAAGTAATTGTCTTACCTACACCATACCAAACATTAAGTTGTCAATTTTTATATTTTAGCTACTCCTTTCGATTATGATATGTTTATTTATAGTGACCTACAATCCTCACAATTATTTCTTCTACGACATTTTGACATGCTTTTTTTTCTTATTATTGATTAACTATTAAGATTGATATGCTTCAATTTATACTATAGAGTAGTGTGTACTGAATCACCATGGAAAATAATTACACACCATTTAACGAAAGTGGTCAAAATTTCTCAAACTTGAATCACTCAACACCATAGTACACTAGCCTCTAAGTTGTTTTGTATACAAAATGCCAATCTTTGAAATTCACCACTAAAAAAAGAATGCCAACCACTTGTCATCCACAATTGGGTTGGGTTGGTTTAAATTATGACATGTTGATTTGCATGTACATACAATGGTCACAATTTTATGCTACTTACAATGGTCACCGTTTTATTTTCTAGGACACTTTGACATGTTCTCATTTTTCATTGTCTGACTAGTAGATTTCATCATGTTATCGTAGATTTCGTCACGAATTTTTTATATTTTAGATACTCATTAATAGTGTATAAACAAGTTACATCAACTACAAACTAAAGTTAATCAATACATCTATAATTGCATGTGATTGTAAAAAAATGAGAGAAACAACATCACATATAAGAAAAGGGTATGTGGATTTTATTGAGAAAGTTGAAACAAATCTACTTTATTTATATTGGAAGAGTATGGTATATAATCATAAGTTCATTTGTTAAAGGTTCTTAGTCATAAGCCAAGAAAGTTAAAGGTGGCTAACCATAAGCTAATATGGTTGAAGGTGGTTAGTTAAAAGTGATTGTTATGTTCCTAATCAGGACATAGATAACATCTTTATAATAAGGTCATATGTGTACAAATGTTTCCTTTATATAATAACGACATATATACCTAACATAACTTTAGGGTTAGTGTTTATGTATCTTATTGTTATAAACATGAGTTTCCTCCCTATCTTATATATACCATAACTTATCATTTATCAATTTAACAATCAAATTCAAGATTTTATTCATGGATATTTCTTCCATCATTTAATTGAATTAGTAAGTGCTAGCCAACCATTAGGTGTGCAAGTATCCCAACCATTATTGTCATTGTTATATTATTTTCAATTTATGCAAGTGTGATCCCATTTGGGTACTAGGGATGTAACAAGTGGTATCAAATCTTCAATCAAGCTTTGTTGGTGTTTTTTTGTTAGTTCTTAAAAATAAAAGAGAGAATAAAATGACAATCAATTACTATCATTTCACCGATCATGGTTGAGTTTCATGAGCATTTCCATATCTTTATCAATGAAAAGAGAGAGACATTCTAGCAACAATTGAAGGGAAAAGGGTATGTAGATTCCATAAACCTAGAATATTATGGAATCCACATACCCTTTTCCATAGAATATACTAACTAGATCCGAAAACCAAAGACATGAAATATGGTATTACACATAATAATATATTATCAAGGAAAAAACAAGCTACATGAAATTTGGACATTTGAACAAAAATTTACAAGTTAAATGAGTAAATCAATAAAAAAAGTATACTAACCTTGCAAGTTCAAAATCCAAGCTATGTAGATCGAGAATTGGATTTGTTCAACCGGTGGGTGACGGAAAAAATAAACATCTCAAACAAAATCCACAAACAGTGTCACAACCATAGAAATTGTGTCGCAAAGTCTCTTAAAGTCAAGTATATATAAATCAACTAGTCAACTAGCTGTTAACACCGACCAATGAAATAGGCAAAATTTTTGTGGCATTAGCAATGAAATTTAGTGGAAATAATGATGAACTTTCATGGAAATAGCGACGAAAATCCTAACCAAGTTAAAAAACCTATTTGTGGCTATATCGACGAACTTTCGTGGCAATATCGACGAAAATCCCTCCCTATTTAAAAAAAAAAATGAAAATAATGGAAACGTGGAAAATTTTCATGGAATAATCCACCTATATGTAGTAGTGCATGATCCTAGTCGCTGCTGAAGGACCTTCTACTGGTCCCGCATTTTTTCCACTTCGACATATGCCAATCACTAAGACAAAATGGATGCCATACACTTGACTAGTGGCAAGGTAGTCTCCCTCTCTGCTACTTCATTTTTCTGTTCTTGTGCTTCTCGCAATTTGTCCTCTATGAACTTCATCTCTAGGTATCCCATGAACTCTTCCCATACCTTTGCACTCTCTTCAAATTTTTTTGCGCATTCATGTTTGAATTTATTAATCTTGGCAACTGCAATCATTGATGCCCTCATTCTAGTTTTGCGCACCTCTAGTTGAGTTCCAGGTCTTCTTTGTTGTTGTAAATATTGAATATGTGCTCTGAATCCTTTCATCACTTCGCTAATATTGGACAAATCTTCCTCCATAGTGGCCTCTATGACCAGAGGAACCTCTGGTACTTCCTTGTAAAACTTTTGGATGACTTCTTGTTTCTTCTGCACCATGGCTTCATCTTTGTCCTTCTCTTATTCTTTCATTTCCATTTCATCTGCACCCTCTTTAGTTGTCAAAATTTCCACCATTCATCCTTCAATCTCCTTCTATTGTTGAAGGGCCACATCATAATGTTCTTGTACTTGGGACCTTTCATCCCTCCGTTTGTCCAAGTCTTAGTGCATGGTTTCTCCTCTGTTCTTTATTTCTTGCACCAATTCTTCTTTTAGGTCCTGTACTCTGTGGATGGGTAGTCTTGATACGACTATCTTAAGTTGGCTCAATTCCTTTATTTTCTCATGTAATTTTCCCGATGGAAACTCTAGCGCAACTACCTCAATCTATATGGTTCTATCTTCCCATGAGAGTTGTGTTAGGGATGTCTTCTCATTGTCCTATTATGTTCTCAGTCCTATGGATGGTTTGTCCCATGAACTAGGGTCTTTCACAATTCATGCTTTTTCTAGGAGTTTTGAAGGATGCTTGGCTGATCCTAGACCTTCTTCTGTTG
Source organism: Picea engelmannii (assembly GCA_009831015.1). Lineage (NCBI taxonomy): Eukaryota > Viridiplantae > Streptophyta > Pinopsida > Pinales > Pinaceae > Picea > Picea engelmannii. The sequence continues at coordinate 747,730 of ML784620.1, read as the reverse complement.
GTCCTCGAGCTTCTTTACAACTTCCTCCTAAATCTCCTCTATGGAATCTCAGATTTGGTATCCAATCCTATCCATATCATCATTTGTTAAGATATAGAATGGGGTTTGTCACTGCACCTTATCTTTATTCTATACCCATCCTGTCTGTTCATGCCCCTTATCCTTTCTTTTGAGCCCTATGTCAGAGAATGTAGATTGTCTAGGAAGATTGCCTACACCATTCATCTGTTCCTCCTCACTTGTGTCTTGGTCTTCTTCCTCTTATGAGGATCTTGGCTTATTGACTCTTCCAGTTAGATATGACTAAGTGCACGTCTTCGACTATCAACTAATAACTGGTTAGAAACTCTTGTCGTGCATGATCCTTTTTGGATTGCACATACAGATGGTGCATGCCATCTCTGAAGCACGTGACATCTATGTATGTGATGACTTCTTCCTCTGGTATGCACAGTGTATTATCCACTACATTTTTAATGAGATGTAAGTAGGTATAAAAAGTTGTGTTGTTGTCATCCTGTTGTCTCTTGATGGTTGAGTGCCACAGGTTGGCATAACTAGTATCCAAAGGGCTGTGACCTAAAGAACACATGCGTTGGTAATATGTGGGCTCCTGTTGGGTATGTGTTATATTCTTTGCATGTGTGTGTGTGTGGGTGCGTTAGATACGACGACTGCGTCTGACGATCCCCCCTGGTTACGCGGAGCATTCGGCACCAGGCGGTAGCCCGGGGTCGACGGGGTTTGGGGCAGCGCCCCGATTTTTTTTTTTTTTGGGCGGTGTTTGCTATTTTTAGCGGATTTTTCTATTTTTAGTTGATTTGTAAATTAATCCCGAATTAAGGGATTAGCGTTTTGGTATCTACGGAATACCTAAAAACATTGTATATATTGTATGGTGAATGGTGAAATTTGATATAATGAAAAAGAAAGGTTTTCCCGGTTGAGGGTTTCCGGTAAAGATCTCTGTGTATTCTGTGTATGAGCCATTGATTAATTTCTGTATTGCTTAAGAATATATATGCATTGTTTTACTTCGCAGGTTTAAAACTTACATGTGGTATCAGAGCACGTTTTTGGCTTCAGAGGGACGCCTTTGTTGATGAGGGTTCGGCTCGGTCTTGATAGATCAAGTTTATCTTGGGTCTGTGATAAACCTGGGTTCATTGGGAGCTTTTGCAGAGGAGATTTGAGTAAAGTAAAAGGAATGGAGAGCTCATCTAGAATTGAGATAGAGAAGTTCAATGGTAAAAACTTTGAGCTATGGAAGCTCAAGATGGAGGACCTTCTTGTAGACAAAGAACAATGGA
>ML784620.1:697648-731616 GCA_009831015.1 Picea engelmannii | reverse complement strand
GCTGAGGAAAGTGAAGAAAAGAAGGCTGAAATGCAAGGAAGGATAAATTCTTTTGATGGTGCTTTCTAAGGTATGTTATTTACAGGTCATCTCACCATTTTCGCTATAAATTGTTTTCTATAATGATTCAGATCCTGAAATTGTTATTCCAATGTGAAAACATAGCCAAGTATCTGTGGTTAAAAATTCAGCATGTGGGTCGTTGTATTTTTGGAGTTACACTCTGTGGAAAATAGGGTTTGTGGCTAGTCCTGAAACTAGTCAAAATCAGGTGTTTCGGGTAAAAATGTCATAACTTATTCATAACAGATCCAAATTCAGCGAGACCAATTGTTTTGGTTATATTATAGTCTTTAATATTATCTATAATAGTTTCAGATCTATTCATCAAACATGTTGTGCGGGGCACGCTCTACAAGGTCGCTCTCTAGAATAATCTAGAATTCAGTAAGGTATGCCATTTTTGCTATAACTCCTTTTCTGAGAGGTTCCAAGTAGTGAAACTTAGAGGAATTGCATAAAACACACTGAAGAACATTGTGTATCATTTTTAGATATTTATTCATTACATGTATAAAGTTATGATTATTTCAAGTTAGGGTTGTTGACTAATCCAAAACTAGTCATGGTTGAGACAAGCAGTTGATGAGTTGGCACATACATGAGGTGTATAGTTGATGATGTTGGTACATATCGATGATTCATTGTTGATTAGTAGTTGACACATGATTGGTATATACTTGGTACATGGGTGGATGCACTTGTTTATGGTACAGGTTGATTACAGGTTGTTTGGCACAGGTTGGTGCATGGTTGATGCTCTTGTTTATGGTACAGATTGATATTTGTTGAGGATTGTTGCCTCATCTCAGTTGGTGCTGAGAATGCAAGTTGAGTATTGCATATAGAGCTGGTGCTCTTGTAGAGTTTTACTCTATTCATTTGTTGCTGATAAACCCCAAGGATTGTAGTCTGTAATAAAAGGAAAATTGTACATACATCTTGTGTTCTTTGTGTTCATTGTGGTGATGACTTGTTGATGATATGTTGCTGATATATGTTGCTGATATGTTCTCATATCTAATTGGTTATAAATTAAAACAATGGGTAATGAATAAATTTTGAATGCTAATTGATAATTTTTTGTGCAAGAGGGAAGTTTTGGGAAAAAGAGCCCCACACTCATTCACCCCCCCTCTAATTGTGGTCGGTGTGTCCAACAATAACCTATGTGAGCCAAAGTTTACCTCAAATGTATGGCTGATGTCAAAGGCTCGAACTCCAGAATTATTGTGATATTAAATGGATCAACCAATAGTCCTTGTTTGCATACTACATGTCCTAGTAGAATTCCAAACGATGTGTAAAAGATACACTTCTTTAAGTTCAACGAGATTTGATACTGTCTTCATCGATCTAACATGAGACGAAGAAATTTTATATGATCCTGTAGTAAACTGAAGATCATATAATCATCTAAGTAAACTTCCAAAAATTTATGGATGCCCTCCTTGAATGCTACCATTACTACTCTAGAAAACATAGCAGGGGCATTCTTTAATCCAAATGGCATCACTGTGTATTGATAACTGCCCCACTCTGTCGCAAAAGTGGTTTTGTGTCTATCCTATTGCACAATTCTTACCAGATGGTACCCAAAGAATCCATCGGTAAAGGAATAAGTTTCTTGACCTCCTACATTCTCTAGTACTTCATCCGTGAATGGTGTTGGGAATGGATCATGTAAGCACACGTCATTTAATTTCCTTAGTTCTATGCAGATTCCAATTCCTCCCATCTTCTTGTCCTGTACCATCATTGGGATAATCCACTCAGATTCTTCTACTAGTTCAATGATTCCTACATCTAGCATCCTGTCTATCTCATCCTTGACCTTCTCCTTATACCTCGGGTTCAACCTGTAAGGTCTTTGTCATACTGGATTAGATGCAAGTTTTAGTGGGATCTTCATATCGCCTAAGTCGCCTGCTATCCCATTCATCTCTGAGAATGTGTTTGGAAATAATCTTGATATTCCCGCAATAAGTCCGCAAACTTCTCAACCGTCTCATCGTTTCAATAATCTCCTATCTCCACAAACTTAGGATTCTCTGTTGTCCCAATGTTGACCTTATTTGTCTTTATAGGTTGTGTGTATGTGGTGGATGCATGATCTGACCCTTTTACTACGCATTTTCCTTATGTCTCGAGTATTTGTATATTCCTAGGATCCTCTTCCTCGTACTCTTTCTTCATTGCATTATAACATTCCAATAACTTATGGACCATCATCTTGGCTTTGTGCTCAATGCACAAGGGTACTACTTCCATCATCTCTACCTCAGAGAATATATTTTTTTGAATGGCCTATAGTGCTGCATGTATGGAGGGATATGCATGTTCAAATGTGAACATGATTTCAAATCTCTGGACCAATTCTTCCCATTGTGTTGTCTCCCTGCACATCTCCAATTATGAATACCAATTTTTCAGGATTGTGTCCAACGTGTGTATGAATTTGTGTGTCCACTCTATTTCCTATATTGAGTGCCATAAATCCCTACATCCTTCCACATGACCTGCCGAGTCAGTCTCCCCTATGTATTTTTGTGCAATTTCTAGGTTGGGTTTCCTCTAACCTACCATTTTGCAACTAGTTGGGGATAGTATTCTGTCGAGTGATCCATTTCTATACAATATGTGCACGTGGTACATGGATTTTTGAAATTTTGGGCCACATGTCCATGTTTATTATATTTATAAAAAATAATCGGTCCTCGTCCTCCTCTACCAAAATTCCCTCTAACTTGAACTTTGCCAAATTTTCCTTTGTTCCCCTGATCGAAGCCTCTCTGACTATTATGCTATGCACCACCCCTTTTTGCGTTAGTGTTCTATTCTTGGATCCTGTACATATCTGATGTGCACTCCCTTAGTAGGTCGAACATGTGACAATCCTTCTCTTCATGCCCCATCAACTTTAAAAAAATTTAAAACAAGTTTTTTGGAGTAGTCTAATACTTATGTAGTAATGGAAACTCAGTGGGGTGATGACCCCATTTATTATTGATCTCGCAATATCCTCCCCCCAGTTGTGGATCCAACATTCCAACTTTCAAATACTGTGAAAATGTTGGTGATGCAGAAGCATCCTTTCCACCTCAGCAACGCGCTAGCATTCCAGCACATCAAAGCGCATTCAAGGAAGGGAGAGGCACAACCCTCCCATTTTTAAATGTTAAAATGTAAATTTAATGCAATTTAATGATGTAAGGTTGGAAGAGCCAAGTTGATGCCTTTGTATAGGCAACAAATAGAGAGGCATTTAATGTGGTCTGATTTGGATAGATCTTGAGATTTTCCTCGAATATGAGATGTACATGATCATTCGATGTAATTAGCATAAGTAGATAGGAATTTTGATGGTGATTAGACACCACTAGAGTAGTTGGAGGGAAAGGCTTGATGGGCCCCTCTTGTATAAAGGTTTGTAATGTATGTCCAATAGAGGCCGCTAAAGGTTGATGAAAAATCATTATCAGCCAAGGAGAGGAGAGAGACAAGACTCTGTTGTAGTCTGAGCTCACACATATTGTAAACAAACATTCATATTAATGCAAAAGAACATATTTCCCTGTTTATGAGTTTTCTATGTGTTTATGTGCTTAATGAATGTTATATGTGTATTTATTCATGTACGCTGTAGATGTGCATGATGGTTTCCATCTACAGGGTAAAGATAGAATTCACTATCTGTTTGAGAGTTGTTGATTTGTTCTAGGTTATTTAGGATGTGCAAGGAGTGCATAAAAGGGTATTGGAAACTATGTAGCCATCATAAGGAGTGTGCATCTCAACTCTTTCGAATCAGAGAAGAATGTTTCAGGAGGGTATACCAGAGAAATCACAACTCAAGAGGAGCCTCAAGGTTGTTGAACACCTTGGGGGAGAGAATGTGCAAGAAGACACATAATACAGAGTTGGTGAACACTCTGTAGAGCTCTGTTAGGTAGGAATTGAGTAGGTGAAAGTGTGCACAAGAAGAACTCAGTTTCGAGTTCAAAGAGAGAAGTGTCAGAGGGAGACACTCACAGATTTATTGAACACTCTGTAAGCTCAACAAGGAGTGCTTTGAGTAGGTACAAAGAGTGCACAAGACCAACACATTCTGAAGTGTTGGAGAAAATTGGGGAAAATATAGAGCTACAGAACACTCTGAGGGGGAAGTTCTGCAAGGTGTGCATTGAGAAAGCACAAGGAGTGCAGGAAGATTACTGGAAAATCTTCTAAGTTTGAATCATTCTGAATGCCAGTCAAAGTGCAAGGAGTGCACAGAGGTGAACCTGTTTCAGGTTCAGAAGCTCAAAAGAGAACAAATGTTTCTAGGAGGGCACCATAAGTTCCTTTGAAGGAAGAAAAGGGCCAAGACCCTTAGGAGACTGAGTAAGTTCGAAAGATCAGGAGGAATAGTGCAAGTTTTCACAATGGAAGTGAAAGTGTGCATTAGATCCGAGGTCGAATTTCATTTACAGAAGCTCATGAGGAAAATTTCATTTGAGACCGACGTAGTCAGGCTCGTAGGAAAGAGTCAAAGGTCGAACCCTTTAAATACTGGAAAATTCTTCCAGTTTTGGGATAAATCCAAAGCTCAGGAGGGAGGAGAAACAACTATAGTCAAATTAGTTATAGGAAGAGATCTGGAACATCAAATTTTACGTACAGACAACAGGAGGAGTGTGTTGAGGCAGAGGAACAAATCCCAGTCTTTGGATCTGAGTGCAATGGATCGACAGCTGTAAGATCCAGGTAAAGTGCATGAGACCTAAACCGTTTGAAAGTGCACAGGAGAGTGGACTCGTGAAGTCCCAAAGTTCTAAATCCAGTCAAAACCATCCATTGTCTAGAGGGACAGGTGGCGAAACATCAGAGAGTTTGGAAGGAAAGTACTTCGGGAAAAAGAAAGTGTGTAGGTTGAAAAAATCCTGAAGCCCGAAGTTGTGAAGTGAATCTAGACCATTGGATCCAGAAGGGGTACATGGAAGAGATCCACGTGCCTCAGAGAAAAAGTACTTCAGGGAAAAGTCAACGTGGAGTGTGAAAAAATCCCGAAGATTGAATTTGTGGAATAAATCTTGGTCTTCGATCAACAAGAGGCACGTGGCATCCGATCGTGTCATTTGGAAGGTAGGTACTTTGGATAAATTGGAGAAAAGGAAATTTCTGCCAAAGTCGTGAAGGCCGAAGAGATCTAGACCGTCAGATCCAAAAGGAGACACGATAAAGATCAATGTGGTTCATTAGAAAGGTTCTTCAAGGAAAATGAAGAGTGAAGACTCATAAAGTCTCGAAGGCTAAAGCCCAAAGTTGTTGTAGTCCATTGATCCAGAAAAGGAGCGGGAGTCGTCGATCCCTCTCGCAAAAGTTGAACTTCGCTAGTTCGAGGTTCGACGAAATTGGAAAGTGGTGAAGCCAAAACTCCCGAAGCCTGAATTGTCGAAGTCTATTGTGTTCGTCAATATAATAAGGACACACATCGTCAGATCACGGATTCAGGAAAAGAAGATAAGAATGCGAAGGAGCGTTGACTATAAGTCATCTGAAGAAAAGTAAATGATGGATCTCAACCATCGATCAAGAGGGACGCATGGTGCTTGATCTAAATCTTCGGGTGGAAAGCACTTTGGGAAAAAGGGTTTTGGAGCACCTCGAACTTCTGAAGCCAAACTTTTGAAGTGAATCGTAGCCATTGGCTTTTGAAGAAAGGTGAACCGTCGATTGTCCAGGTGAGTTCGCGGTTCTAGGTTCGAGAAAAAAGGTTGTAGCTGTTGCCAAAATGACCAAAGCCCAAATTTCTGAAGCACTTTAGGGAGTTTAGCCTCGGGTCATAGCCTGAGGTCACATGAGGGAAAGGGCCTAACTGAAGGAGCTATCATTCACTAGTTCACGTTTTCCAAGAGCACTAAGATAAGGGCCCATGAGTTACATAGGAACTGCACCTAAGGTGATAAAGGGGCCTATGTTAAATCGATTTGGGGGCTAGAAAGGTCTTGGAGAGCTAATTCGACTCAAGTATCTTGAAGATCCTTGAACAGGAGGTCACACAACCCCTAGGAGAGAAGGGGGGTTTGCATCAAGTGGTATCAACGTTCAATTTTTTCTTGCAGACAATAGACAAAGGAGAGAGGAGACAAAGAATATAGTTTGATACCATCAAGTGGTATCAGAGCTTGATTTCTCCTATAGACAAGAGGTGAAGGAGAAGGCAGAGTGTTGATGCTTTGTGTGTGATTGTTTGCAAGTTTGCAACAGCCAAGAAGGCAACCAGGTGGGCTGTAGGAGAAGCTGGAGGTGCTCTAAGTTGGAGAGAAGACAACAAACAACTAGGTGGGATGAAGACAGAGAAGGAAAATGGCTATTGAAATCCATAGGAGTGGTCGAGAAGGAGATTGGCAGTAGAAAAGCAAGGAAAATATGGATAAATAGCTCAATGAGATCAGAGAAGAAATTGACAAGATGACATTTAATATACAACAAGAATCCCAGGTACATTGGAGATATGAGTGGCCAATGAAGCAGAGAGATAAGTGGCCTATCCAAATTTTTTTTTCTAGAAGGAAACAACTGTAGTTGAGGAGGTGGTTGAGGGAAGTTGAGAAAAACTTAGTGATGAGAAGGAGAAGAGATCAATTAGAGATCTCATAGACTGCCAGGAGGGAAGTGATGAAAATCCAGATTTCCAGGTGGGAAATGAAGTGAGATCAATTGATATCATAGAATGCCAAGAGGGAAGAGGAGAAATCCCAGATTTCCAGGTGGGAAAAGGAGAAGAGATGAACTCAACTAGGATTTCATATCAACAAGGAGTGATGATGGAAGAGGACCAAAGGAGCATTCTAATCATTGGGGGAATTTAGATATTCCTACCAAATATCCCAGTAGAGGCTAGCACATGTGTTGTAGATGTAGTAGGAGGAAAACCAACGTTGAATATCACAGAGGAGAAGGATCATACACTAATGTCTTCCCTAATAGAAAAAGAAGAGCATTCAGTTAATATGCTCACTCCATGGGAGAAGGAGTTGGAGATGTTGGAGGTTTGGTTGAACAATCCAGTAGAACTAGAGAAGGAATACCAAAATATAGTCATTCTAGATGGAGCATACAAGTCTGAGGAGCAGCTAGAGGAAGTTGGAGTGGAACTAGCGCAAGAGGAGATGGAAGAAGTCAATCTGTCAGAAGAGATAGTTGAACAAAATTTTAGTGAGGAAACTGTAGAATTGGAGTTTGCAGCAGAGTGACAAGTCAAGGCTATAGGAGATGAAGATAGCATGGGGGATTATGTTGATGTTCCCTTTGATCAGCATAAGGAAGTGCAACAGAGAAGACTGCATAAGGAGAGCCAGACAATAGAAAAGCTGGAAGAGCTGATAGAGGATATCATAGAGTTGATGTTGATATCAACACAAGAGATTGTCAGCAGGAGGAGGATGAAAAGAAGAAAGCCTACAACAAAAGTAGGAAGAAACAAAAGAAACATCACAATTCCAGAGGAGCAGGAGGACAACTCCAAAGGAGAGTTTGGGATCTAGGGGGATTTCAACAATGGAGAAGAGGATCTCATGAGAAAGAGCTCATGATTTTCCCAGTAGTGGAGTATGATGCAGGAGAATCCTTTTCACGTCAACAATGCACTAACATTCCAACACATCAAAGCGCATTCAAGGAAGGGATATGCGCAACCCTCCCATTTTTAAATTTTAAAATGTAAATTTAATGCAATTAAATGATGGAAGGTTGGAAGAGCCAAGTTGATGCCTTTGCATAGGAAACAGATAGAGAGGCCTTTAATGTGGTATGAGTTGGAAAGATCTTGAGATTTGCCTCGTATCTGATATGCACATGATCATTCAATGTTTAGTTGGAGGGAAAGGCTCAATGAGCCCCTCTTGTATAAATTTTTGTAATGTATTTCCAACAGAGGCTCGTGAAGGTTGATGAAAAATCATTGTGAGATAAGGAGAGGAGTGAGCCGAGACTTTGTTCTAATATGAGCTCACACAAATTGTAAACAAACATTCATATTAATACAAAATAACATATTTCCTTGTTTATGAGTTTTTTGTGTGTTTATGTTCTTAATGAATTTTATCTGTATATTTATGTATGTATGTTGTAGGTGTGCATGATAGTTTCCATATGTAGGGTAAAGATAGAATTCACTATCTGTTTGATATTTGTTGAGTTGTTTTGGGTTCTTTAGGCTATGCAAGGAGTGAACAATAGGGTATTGGAAACTTTGTAGCCAACACAAGGAGTGCACATTTGAAATCTTTCGAGTCAAAGAAGAACATGCCAAGAGGGCACACCAGGGAAATCACAACTCAAGAGGAGCCTCAAGGTTGCTGAAGACCTTGGGGGAGAAACTGTGCAAGAAGGCACATAATACATAGTTGTTGAACACTTTGTAGAGCTCTGCTAGGTGGAAATTGAGTAGGTGCAAGTGTGCACAAGAATAAATTTGTTTCAAGTTCAAAGATATAAGTGTCAGAGGGAGACACTCACAAAATTATTGAACACTCTATAAGATCAGCAAGGAGTGCTTGGAGCAGGTGCAAAGAGTGCACAGGACCAACACATTATGAATTTGTTGAGCACTCAACACACCCTAAAAATTCTATGACCATTTCCTTTTTGGGTACCACTTGACCCTTTGCATTGCCTATTTTCACTTCAGTATGAAATTGATGCTTTCGCTTATCTTATATGTTTCAAGATTGAATTGAGTAATTTTTTCTTAAACATACAACAAAGAGTGATCTTAACTTTAAAAGGGACTTAAAAACTACTCGAAGTTCGACATCGGTAAAAATTAAATATGGAGAAATCGTTTGAGAAGTCAAAGTAGCTGAGTACCGACCTTCATCGGTGTCAGCCGATGAAATATTTTATTTTATGAGAATAAGCCTCGGTAGGGACTTTGCTGAAGACCGATTCATTTGGCTTCGACTGATAAGTATAATAGTAAGCACCGCTCAAATAGAATAATGACTTCTCCGACTGCCGACTCCCGAAACATTTTCGAAGATGAATGTTTATGAATATGATGACCTGCTGATAGACTATGCACTTGAAATTTCTCCCGATCACCAATCACATATATCATCGGTGTCAGAAGTTTTATTAGAAAGATAGTATCGTGAGTACACACAGATACTAGCTGACCCCCGATCCATTCACCGGGTGACGTGACGTGACGAGACTTGTTAACCCATGAATGTGTTAGGTACGTTGTAATTACGGTTATTAGTTAATTCATGGATCACGCATTAGTTACTGACTCGTGCATGAATAAAAAAGAACTGTTAAACTCACTGATATAATGCATCTTCATCTATGCCTCCGCCGCCAACCGATTAAGATTTGTCAGTAGAAATCCAATAGTGGTTTATTTTGAATCTGCATTCATTACAAGTATTAACTGATTGATATGAATGATAGGATCTCCCCAGTTATATCCTTTTCAAGCCATTGTGTGTGATCCCATTCTGCGCAGCAAGGAATTCATAACAGATAGAAAAGCGAAGCTAACTGTCTGGAGGAATTGTCCAAAGTCCAGTGAGTATTAAATAGTTATCTTAGCAAGCATTACAGGTATGGGTCTGCTTAATGATTTTACTCTCCATTTTATATGTTTCTCACCCAATGCTTCTCTATATATATTTTTTAAAGGGTAGGTTTTAATTGCAGGGACAATGCCTCCGATGAAGCCTTCTACCAGGAAATCGACAAGAGCGCCAAAGCTAAATGAATCGGAAGTAGGAGAGGACTCCTCCTCAACAGTTGTAAAACAATCAGATTTCCCTCCCAAGATGGTGTCTATCATTAAGACGATCACAAAGAAGCCCTTTTTCCAGCCCCCAACATTCGAAGATACAGAGGCAAGTATTGGAGCCAAGACAATTTTTCCTCACTGGGAAGAAGTGTTCAAGAAAATCAATAGGGAATAAACACTCAAGTATACCCCGCACAACAAACTTGAGATAAGGAAGCTCGACAATGATGTCCTCCCAAATATTCGTATGGATTATTTGCACATGGTGGCAAGCCGGTCTTTGCTATTTCCTTGCATTGAGCTCCTGAAGTGGCTTATTGACCACACTGATGCACAACAATTTCTGATTAATGATGATAAGGGTGAATGTGTCAGGGTTTTCCTGCCATCAGGAGTTCAGAGTTACTACAAGCTTAAGGACTCTAAGCTAAAACTGAGCATTGGTTTCATCCTGAGTTTTTATGCATCACATGATACCAGCAAAATCATGGCATCTTGGTGGAGGGAAGAGAAAAAAATCATGAACCGGACTGCAGGCTGGTACCCAACAACCAATCTCAGAGAACCATACATATATCTCATGGCTCTACTCTATAGGTTACATGGGGAGAAGGACTGCTCCAGATTTTCAGAAGCTTGGATGCCTCTGGCTTTTACAGTTTCCATTTCAGGTGTAGGCTTCAATTGGGGTTCCATCATCTCCAAACAGCTGAGCACCTACATAAGATAGGCTCAGGTGACTAAGGAGGGAGATACCCCTGCCCTCTACATGGACTCATATCTATTGGATGCCATCCGCGCTAGGAATTCTTTCTCTGGGATGAACCTGAATTGGCACTCTTCGGAGCTCGCCATCCATGTATACTTCTACATCTTATGGGGAAACAGGTACAAGAAATCCTATGCTGTTATCTGTGATCATTTTATTGCACACATTTACTTTTTTCTCTTCAGAAAATAATTCCCTAGGTTGTTAGATGAGGCAAAGAAGGTTATAGCCAAAATTGGTTACTGGTATTTAGATGAAAGAGAAACCTACATTAGGATTTTCGGCGCCACCGGGGCACCCCATTTATTACCCATTTATGTTCCTGACTGGCTAGTGTTAGGGGAAATTTTCTATCAAACCATCCTGCAAGGATACAACGCAACTTTAGTAAAAGAAAAGAAGTGGGATTTCATACTGTATGGGTTTGATATTGGCTTCTACATGGTCAAAGACACCGCGCACGCTAAGCAAATTGGGCTAGGTCAATTAGAATTTCGGTTCCAAAATGGTCGATTCCGCAAACATGATCCCAAGGGCTTTGTTCTACAACATGCGTCGTAGGTTACATCTTGTTGGCCTTATGCCCATGACCGGTTCGAAGATGAAATTTTCACTAAAAATGCTCAAGACTTGGATGAGGTGGCATCCAAGAAAGTTGATCCTCGAGGAATCAAGTTTAAATCTATGAACTACGAAGAGAATGCAACGTATTTGGAGCAGGCGGTTCAAGAATTTGGTCGACACTCGGAAGGAGCAGTAGCATATGAATTGGATGAAGGAATAAGTGATCCCCAAGAAAACGTTGAGGCTACGGGAGCTCATCAGTAATCCCCAACACAAATTAGGGATCTCCCTGAAGATCAGACTGTGCAAGAGAGGGGCACACTTTTATACCAACAAACACAGCTATTAATGAAGCAGATTGAGGATGACCCGTACCTTATCGCGAGACCTGCGATTTCAACTATTATCCAAAGTATCCCAATAGATTCAAGCGATCCTATTTCTACAGTTCTCGATAACACCAATGGGTTAAGAAACCCTGAATCTACAACATCGTTGATCAATCCATCGAAAGGAGGGAAAATCAACCAGAGACAGACCGAGTGTCGATAGAAACACAAGCGCCCAATCCCTTGAGCACACTTATACATACACACAGTGACGAAGAAAGTCCAAAACCCGCTCATGACACCCCGGTGTGGGTCCAAGAGGAAGAAAGTCCTGAGAAAACCCCTTCCCCTAAGCCTGAGGTTCAAGACAAGCAAGTCTCACAAAAGGAAACAAAATTTGAAGGCAGACTCGACACAAAAGAACTTGATGAGATGGAAACCAAAGAAAGTCTGAATGATCAACCTGAACCGATGGATACTAAGAAAGGATCTTCACAAAAGGAAATCGACAGTTCTACAACTGACAGACAAGTAAGAAACAAATATGTACCCGACATCTCTATTTTTCCCAATATCTAAATCTCTGATGAGCGACAAATAGATGTTGGACCCACAAGACAAAATGACAGGATTCGAGAGCCCACTCTTGAACAAATATACACCGTGGGTAGCCTGGGAGACAGCCTCACATGGGATGATCAAAAGATACCAGAGCTGGTAGGCAAGGTAGTAGACATCTATGTGATATCCTACGATCAAAAGAGGAAGGCAATCATTCAAAGGACTGCAAAGAAGCGAAGGATCACTTTGGATCAATACATCTTGATTACCATAGAGGAGACCTTAATCAACACTGCATATGCCCATGCGTCTGAACTAATCAGCGAAGGAAAATCCCTCTCAGATGCCGCCCAGGATAGAGCCAGAAGGGATGAAAAGGAATTGTCCGACACCCTAAAAGAGCTTGAACACCTACGCCATCTTGCCAAATACTACAAGGGTGCTACGCATACCGTTGTGTATTTGATAGATGAGTTCGATAGAGTTTACAATGAGTTCGAGAAGGAAAGGCACCTGTTAATCTCAAATGTAGCCGAATTCCAGGAGGACACTCTCATGGCATTCTCGACATGTAAGGATATGGAGCAATGGTATGAGAAAGTGCAATAGGTGGTAGAAAGTCTCGAATACATTGAGGCAGTCCAGCGGGGCTGAGAGAAGGAAGAACATGGCATTCATCTTGTGGGTAAAAGAATTCTCAATCGCATGAAGGGATCGATCGAATACTGGGCTAAAATGTCTTGAGACCCACACAAAGAAATCCAAGTACAATGGACCACATGCCAGAAGCACTGGGATAAAATCAATAAAATAATGAAGTACATCGGGCTCCTAGAGTTTGGCACCCCCGATAAGTTTATCGACCTGAGTGAAGTGGTCAAGTTATATGTCGAACATGACTCACTTTGGACTGGAGATTTCACAAATATAACCAATGCAAGGCCAGGGCAAGTACAATAGTTTGCAAAAAATCCGATTAGAGCCCGAACCATGCTTCAACAATTGAACTTCAGTCTAACAAAGTACTGGGCACATGCAACAGACATCAGGGGGATATATGCAGCTCCAATGGAACAACACAGATTTCTGTGGGCCAACACTTGTATAGAATTGTTTATCAACTGGTCTGAATATGAAAGGAGTCACCCTTTTCAAGAAACATCTTTGGTGGAATGTTGAAGAAACTGTTACATGATAACTCTACTTGGTGATTTTTGTTTGGTTCAAACTTTACTTAGCCATTAATTTCGGTTGAATTTTATATTACAAATAAGGACATCGACCAATTAGTTAAGGGTCAATGGTTATTGTAAGAACTCTTTATTTTTTGGTTGTTGATAACTATTTTGAGACTGCTATAAACTTAGAAGTCCTTCTGGACCAAAGACAAGCTATTTTCATCAAATGTATGTGATTGGATTTGGAGAAGAATTACTTCCTATCCTGTTCCAAGAATGATGTAGTAAATGAGTAAGAGAAATTAATTATGTTGTCAAGTTATCTGGTGCAATGTTTTGATGTTCTTTGCTTTAATGATGAATATAAAATCGTTGTGTTGTTATGTGATGAATGTTATGGTAGATGAATTATTTTTCTTACCGTGATATTGAATACATATGTGTTTTCTTTTTGTTAATTAGTTTTCTCAGATAGTAATTGGATGCTCATTTGGTTAATGTATTAGTACTAGGCCCTTTGGCATAGAATCACTGTCTGCATGTTTGAGCAGTGAGTTATCCCAAGCTCGACCTCTTTCCAATAGTTAAAACTTGTCTTGTTATTTTTCAAGTTGGTTTATACTGGCTTGCATCTGTCATACTAGCCCCACCCAAAAGAAGTATAGAAAAAGAACCGTCTTAACTGAAGGAAGAGCCTTCACAAGAAAACATAAAGCCCATCGATAAATCGGCCAGATCAAAAGATCTAGAGAACCATTCCATATTAAATGCTGCAAATTCTAATTGGGCCTCAGTGGCGAGTTTGGTTCCTGCTGTTGAGTCAAGGGATTTAAGACCCATCAACAAAATTGGCACTAAAATGAGGTCCTGAGCATGAATGGATGAGTATATAATTTATATAGTATTTCGAAGAACCTACAGATTCGTAACAGTCCACATGCATGGCTAGTCATTCAACAGAAAACACACACTTACTGAGTACTCCCGAAGTGGGTAACTCACCCCAGCCCGAGAAAGAACCTTTTCACCCTGAAATACCTTACGCCCTTCCTCACGAGGAACTGAATCAGTTCCAGGGAATCACTAGAGCCTACGCCCGAAAAATCAGTGTGTTGTCCTTAGATCCTATCCTTCCTCAAAGAAAACAACAAAGTAGAACAGTGGTTAGTACTTTCGAAGACGTTTTTGTACACTCCGTGGAAGACTTCATAGATTTCTCAATTATCGAAATCCAAGAACCTCTTGATCTAATACCTGAAACGCAAACTGACAATATCTCCGAGCGAAATGACTTTTTAGAAGAAGAGTAGATCAAATTGGATTCCGAAGATATGGAAGGTAATAATGATCATGGGGAAGAAAGAGAAATACCACTCCAAGACAACCAACCTTGGTTGGTCAGAGACGTCCTGGCCATCCCAAGACAAGTACATAATCTTCCCTGACACCCAAAAAAGCTGCTCCCCAAGTATGATCTCGAGACTTTAGGTTTACCTGAAGACCATATCAAGAAATTCATACTTGTGATCAGGCTGATGAATGCTCAACATGAAGATGTAGTCTGCATACTTTTTACCTACACGTTTGAAAATTCAACTTCCATGTGGTATTTTAGTTTTCCAGTAGGATCTATAACCAGCTGGACTAAGTTCCAAAAAGATTTTTTAGACAAATTTGCAGAAGAAACTACTACAGGAGCCTTGATGGCTGAGTTGTTCACAACCACCATGACCCCAAAAGAGAGGGTCAAATATTTCAATCAAAGATTCATGACCATTTTAAACAAATTCCATCTCATGGCGAAACCAACTCAAGAATTACAAATCAAGGTTTATGCCAACGCGCTTCCATATTCTATTTCCATGTTTGTGAAAAGAGCTGCTAAGAAAATCCTTGTGGAAAATTTTGAAGAAGCCAAGATGATAGAGTTCTATATGAAAGGATGCAAGGAAGGCCAGGCTTCTTTAGTGAAAAGAGAGAACCGACCCCCTCCTAGGAAAGGACTCCTTTTAACTAGACTGTAGGGGAAACCAATTGAACAAACTCCTGACAAGGGTAATGGGGATATAGAGGATCTGCAACGCATGGTTACGAAATTATCAAATGAGATTATAGACATGAAGAGAAGCGCAGGGGAGGGAAACCTAGGCCAAAGTTCCTATAAGACTTTCTTTAAAAGAAACCCTCTGTTCAAAGCAATTGAACCTTCCCCAACCAACTTAAATATTGATCTAGGGAATGTTGTGTCTGATTCTTTCTACGCGTATCACTAGGAAAACCACTCCGAAAGAAACTGCCCCCAATGGGTACACACCATGAATTTGATGTCCAATCGATTCCTAGATGAAGTCTCCCTAACCGAACAACCAAGTAGTTCGACTATCAATAGTGTCGATCAGGAAGATATTGATCCACCACGAGACACGACCATGCTGATATGGGATCTCGACGTGATCATTCCTTCCAACGACCTATTTGAGTCCTACGAACGACCTGCATAATTCTCGGCGATACATACATGTAGTAAGGGTCTGTCTGGATCGAAAGATGCCAATGTCGCCCAGGTCTTGAAGAGTAAGGAAAATATCGATCACCCGAAAATGCCTTCCTCTTTCGGCAAGAAGCCTATAAGCATTCACACCCAGGAATCGCCCAAACTAGATTATAACGTGGTCGAAGATTTGAAAAGGTCAAGGGCCAACATATCCATTATGGACATGTGTAGGATTCCCTAGTAGAAAGACTTTCTACTACAGGCTTTGAGCTCCATAAGAAACCCGACGATGACAAGCGATCTGGAAAGAAATATGTCTTCCACCAATTCGGTGAGAAAGCTGACTGTTAACACCTGTTTGGGAGATAGGAAGGAATAACTCTTTTTTCCACCTTTCCTCCTAAAGTTTGAAGTCTTCAATAGGAGCCTTCGCAATTGTTTGGTATATTCTAGGGAATCCTCCAACGTGATGCCCTTGGCTATTTGTAATAAATTAGGCATTGTCCCTCTCAAAAGTGATAAGAATGTCATAAAATTATATAGAACCCAAGTCAAGGTCATGGGAGAACTCAAAGATGTGATGATCAGGATAGCGACACATCCTAATTTGTGCAAGTGATTGACATCATTGTAGTAGATATCCTAGAGGAATATGGGCTTTTGCTGAGCCGAGATTGGTCTAAAAATCTCAATGGATATTTCAGTACAGATTGGGAACACCTTTGGCTACCACTGAAGGGATACAAAAACATGATCACGATCGATAAGGAGAAATATCTGAAGCATACGGTCACTGATCTAGAAACCCCGAATGAACCTGCATCCAAGGAGTTTCCCATTTTGGGTAATTATTCTTGTGATTCCCATTTCGAGAAACTTTCTCCTCTCCTATATAATGTTATGCTTACCCAAAAATCTGAAATGATTTTGCAAGAAGAATCACCGATGCCGACGGGAGACTCTATCTTCTGTCAAAACTTTGTGCTAGGACTTACGGGAGAAAATATCGGAGAACAAAACATTAAAGAGGAAAGAGAAAGGAGTGACTGTCGTTCACCCATTTGGACCCTCTATTTTGATGGATCTAAATCACAAGAAGGGTTAGGATTAGGGTGCATCCTCATCAACCATAAAGGTAAACGCCATTTCCTTTCCTATAGACTAGAATTCAAATGTACCAACAACACTTCCGAGTATGAAGCTCTAGTACAAGGGTTAAAGAAATCCATAGATCTGGATGTCAAAGAATTGAAAGTTTTTGGAGACTCTAAAATTATTGTTAGAAAGTTAAGGAATTCTATACACTGCAATTCGCCTCATCTTAAGAACTACCAGCAGGAGGTGCATAGGTTAATAGAGTGCTTTAAGGCTTTCAATGTCATGGCGATTCCTAGGGCAAAGAATATTCTTTCCAAATCCTTAGCCACAGTCGCTTCCAGACTGTCACCTCTAGAATATTATGAAGCCTCCTGATTCACTATAGAACTTCTCTACAAACCATCAGTACCTAATAACATTTCTAATTGGAAAATCTTTGAGGGACATGAACAGATCATATACTTCTTAACCAACCAAGACAATTTCAAAGATCTTGCTATTGACGATGAAGAGTTCCAAGAGAAATCAACAGGAACCGATCTTTGGACAACACCAAAGGCTCACACAATCCTAAGGGGAGTAGCTAATCTAGAGAATCTGTTTGATATGAAGGAACGATTTAAAGGACCTAAAACAAAAAGACTAGTAGCTCTTGCCCCCTCCATGAAACTGTAAATCTTGGAGCCCCAGAGAACCCGAAGAATGTGAACCTCGACAAAACCATATATAAGGAAGAGAGGAAATCCTACCTCAAATTATTTATACAATATCATGACATCTTCGCATGGTCCTATAAGGATTTGAAAACGTATGACACCCACATTATTCAACACACCATCCCATTGAAACCCAAAATAAAACCTTTCCAACAAAAGCTATGAAAGTATCATCCATCCTTGGAACCTCTCATGTATCAGGAGTTAAGGAAGATTTTAGATGTGAAGATAATTTTCCAAGTTAGGCATTCCTCCTGGGTAGCAAATCTTGTTTCGGTGAGGAAAACGTCAGGAGAAATCCGATTATGCGTGGATTTCCAAAACCTCAACAGAGCTGCCAAAAAGGACAATTATCCTGTCCCGCTGATGGAACAACTCTTGCAGACCATGTCGGGCTCAGATATTTTCTCCCCACTAGATGGTTTCTCAGGATACAACCAAGTATTGGTTTCAGAAGAAGATCGTTTAAAAACCACCTTCTGAACCAAATGGGGAACCTTCGCTTATAAGCGCATTCCTTTCTAGTTAATCAATGCAGGAGAAAACTTCCAAAGGGCCATGTGCATAGATTTCCGAGGACTTACCAATAGATGTGTGGTAGAGTATCTAGATGAAATTACAGTGTACTTGAAGAATAGATAAGATCACATCCGACACTTAACTCAGATTTTTGAGAGATGCAGGAAATACGGTATATCTCTGAACCCTAAGAAAACTATTTTCGATGTCGAGGAAGGTAAGCTGTTAGGCCATATTTTATCGCTAGAAGGGAGTCACATAGACCCCAAAAGGATTAACGCCATAGCTCAACTCCCGCTACCCCATAACAAGAAAGCTATGCAGTGCTTTTTCGGGGAAATCAACTTTGTAAGGAAATTCACTCCCGACTTCGCCAAAATCATCAAACCCTTACAAAAGATGATCCGCAAGGATGATGAATTTAATTGGGATGATGAGAGAAAAGACACCTTCCACAATATCAAATATTCCATATCCCGGGCCCCAATGTTGTGAATTCTCGATTTTAATAGATATTTTTCCCTCTATACTTTCTCCTCCGACCAATCGCTAGCTGTGGTTTTGACTCAAAAGGATGATGACAACAATGAAGCCCCAATGTCATTTATGAGTACCAATCTTCAAGGAGTTGAGATCAATTACCCTGCCATAGACAAACAAGCCTACGCAGTCTATAAGGCAGTCAAGCATTTCATGTCTTACATCCTCACAAATCACACTAAGGTGATTGTGCCACACCCTGCGGTCCGATGCCTGTTTACCAAACAAGAAATGGGGGAAAGGAGAGGGAACTAGATGGTAGTAATCCCGGAATTTGATCTATATATAAAACCTACCAAACTAGTAAAAGGACAAGGTTTGTGCAAGCTCGCAGCCAAAGCCCAGGATCAAGCAATTCCATATTCCAGATGGGAAAATGAAATAGCACTATGGTGTAATGAAATAACATACATCTACCCAAGACAAGGCTCTTGGTACAAGGATTTAACTTATCTTCTACATCACGGGACTTGTCTCAAGAACCTCAACCCTAGGGAAAGGAGAGCCCTGAGGTTAAAATCTACACAACATCACCTTAGAAATTCGGTTCTCTTCTGAATCAACTATGATGGAGTACTATTGCGATGTATCGAATGAGAATACACTGATAAATTGCTAAAAGAACTCCACGATGGCCCCGCCGAGGGACATTTTGCTGGAAACAACACTGCTCATAAGATTTCAAGAGTTAGTTATTACTGGCCCACCTTGTTCAAAGATGCTCATACCTACGCTACAAACTATAAGACTTGTCAAATAAGCACTAGAAAGGAGAAAAGGGCAGTCGTCCCACTTCATCCTGTGACTATCTGAAGGCCTTTTGAATAGTTGGGGTTAGACATAATAGGGGAAATTACTTCGATCTCTTCAAAATTGCACAAGTATATTCTTACTGCCACCGATTATTTCACAAAATGGGCAGAGGCCATTCCTGTGACTCATGTAAATGAGAAGGTAGTAATCCAATTTATAGAACAACAAATGATCACAAGATTTGGTGTTCCATCTGTTCTGGTCTTTGACAATGCATCTTATTTCTCTTCTACCTTATTGACAGAGTTTTCTCTGGACAAAGGGATCATAATCAAGTACTTTGCAAATTATTACCCTCAGAGAAACGATGTGGCGAAATCAACAAATAATAACCTGGTAAGGATATTAAATAAGAAGGTTATGGATAACCAAATAAATTGGCATAATCTACTTCATAATGCTCTATGGGCCAATAGGGTCACACCGAAAGACGCTATAGGAAATTCCCCATATTTTTTGGTTTATGGGCAAGAAGCCATCCTCCCAAATGGGCTCTATCTTCCATCTCTTCAATTGGCCCAAGATTCCAATGAGGAACCATCCTCGTCCATGCAAAAAAGAATCAACACTTTTCTCATGTTGGAAGAAGAAAGAGAAAAGGCTAAGTCAAAATTCCTAGCCCACCAACAAATAGTGAAAAGATGGTTTGATAAGAATAAGGCTAATGAAAATAACTTTGAAGTAGGAGACTTAGTCCTGAAGTGGGATAGGGAAAATGAACCAAAAGGGGAACACTCCAAGTTCTAGAGCCTATGGCTTGGGCCTTTCCAAGTGGCCAAGAAAATCAGGACAGGTACTTATTGGTTGCAAAATCTGAGGGGGGAACCTGATGCCCTCCTAGTAAACGACCAAGCCCTAAAAAAATACTTTCAATAATAATAATAATAATAATAATAATATATATATATACACACACACACACACACACACACACACACACACACACACATGTATGTATGAATAAATATGTGTGCTTCATGTTCTGTGTGGAATTATTACCCTAAGGGAAACAAAGGGGAACCAAAGATTCTACATTTGCCCAGTGAATTGCCATTTGTTGAGCACTCAACACACCCTAAAAATTCTATGACCATTTCCTTTTTGGGTACCACTTGACCCTCTGCTGGATGATGAAATATTTTCTTTTATGTGAATAAGCCTCAACAGGGACTTTGCCGAAGACCGATTCATTCGGCTTTGACAGATAAGTATAATAGTAAGCGCTGCACAAATAGAATAATGAGCACTCAACACACCCTAAAAATTCTATGACCATTTCATTTTTGGGTACCACTTGACCCTCTGCATTGCCTATTTTCACTTCAGTATGAAACTGATGCTTTAGCTTATCTTATATGTTTCATGATTGAATTGAGGAAAGTTTTCTTAAACATACAACAAAGAGTCATATTAACTTTAAAAGGGACTTAACAACTACTCGAAGTTCAACATCGGTAAAAGTTAAAGATGGAAAAATTGTTTGAGAAGTCAAAGTAGCCGAGTGCCGACCTTCATCATCGTCAGCTGATGAAAGATTTTATTTTATGCGAATAAGCCTCGACAGGGACTTTGCTGAACACCAATTCATTCAACTTCGGAATATAAGTATAATAGTAAGAGCTGCGCAAATATAATAATGACTTCGCTGATCGCCGACTCCCAAAATGTTTTTGAAGATGATGACCTACTGATAGACTACGCACTTGAAATTTCTCCAGATCACCAATCCCGGATATCATTGACGTTAGAAGTTTTATCATAAAGATAGTATCAAGAGTACACATAGATAATAACCGACTCCCGATCCATTCATCGGGTGGCGTGACGTGACGAGACGTGTTAACCCCTGAATGTGTTAGGTAGGTTGCACTTATAGTTATTAGTTAATTCGTGGATAACACATTAGTTACTGACTCATGCGCGAATAAAAAAGAACTGTTAACCTCACCGATAAAATGCATTTCCATCTGCACCTCCGCCGTCAACCAGTTAAGATTTGTCTGCATAAATCCGATAGTGGTTTATTTTGAATCTGCATTCAATAATCATATTAACTGATTGATATGAATGATAGTATTTCCCCAGTTATATCCTTTTCGATCCATTGTGTGTGATCCAATTCTGTGCAACAAGGAATTCAGAACATACAGAAAAGCAAAGTTAACAGTCTAGAGGAAGCGTCCAAGGTCTAGTGAGTATTAAACAATTATCTTAGCAAGCATTACAAATATGGGTCTGCTTAATGGTTTTACGCTCCATTTTATATGTTTCTCACCCAACGCTGCTCTGTATGCATTTTTTAAAGGGTGGGTTTTAATTGCAGGGACAATGCTTCCGAAGACGCCTTCCACAAAGAAATCTCCAAGAGCACTAAAGCTACAAGAATCAGAAGTAGGAGAGGAATCCTCCTCAACAGTTGCAAGACAATTAAAGTTCCCTCCCAAGCCGGTGTCTGTCATTAAGATGATCACCAAGGATCCCTTTGTCCAGCCCCCAACGTTTGGAGATACAGAGGCGAATATTGGAGCCAAGACAATTTTTCCTCAATGGGAACAAGTGTTCAAGAAAATCAAGAGGGAAGAACCCCTTAAGTATACCCCGCATAGTGACCCTGAGACAAGGAAGATCGATGACAATGTCCTCCCAAATATTCGTAGGGATTATTTGCACATGGTGGCAAGTTGGTCTCTGGTATTTCCTTGCATTGAGCTCATGAAGTGGCTTATTTACCACACTGATGAAAAAAAATGTATTATTAATGATGATAACGAGGAATGCGTCGGGGTTTTCCTGCCATCAAAAGTTCAAATTTACTACAAGCTCAAGGACTCTGAGCTAAAACTGAGCACTGATTTCATCCTGAGTTTTTATGCATCACAAGATACCAGTAAAATCATGGCGTCTTGGTGGAGGGAAGACAAAATATTCATGAATTGGACTGCTGGCTAGTACCCAATAGGCAATCTTTGACAACCATACATATATCTCATGGCTCTACTCTACAGGTTACATGGGGAGAAGGATTGCTCCCAATTTTTCAGAAGATTGGATGCCTCTACCTTTTACAGTCACCATTTCAGGCGCACGCTTTAATTGGGGTGCCATCATCTCCAAACAGCTGAGCACCTGCATAAGACAAGTTCATGTGCTGAAGGAGGGAGATACCCCCTCCTTATACATTGCCTCATATCTACTGGATGCCATCTGCGCCAGGAATGCTTTCTCTTGGATGAACCTGAATTAACACTCTTTGGAGCTCGTGGTCCATGTATACTTCAACATCTTATGGGAAAACAGGTATAAGAAATCCTATGTTGTTATCTGTGATAAGTTTATTGCATGCATTTACTTTTTTCTCTTAAGGAAAGAATGCCCTAGGCTGTCAGATGAGGCAAAGAAGGTTATAGCCAAAACTGGTCACTGGTATTTAGATGAAAGAGAAACCTACATCAGGATTTTTGGTGCCACGGGGGCACCCCACTTATTACCCATTTATGTTCCCGACTGGCTAGTGTTAGGGGAAATTTTCTATCAAACCATCATGCAAGGATACAACACAACTTTAGTAAAAGACAAGAAGCGAGATTTCATACTGTATGGGTTTCATATTGGCTTCTTCATGGTCAAAGACACTGCGCACGCTAAGCAAATTGGGATAGGTCAATTAGAATTTTGGTTCCAAAATGGCCGATTCTGCAAACATGATCCCAAGGGCCTTGTTCTACAGCATGCATCATAGGTATCATCTTGTTGGACTTATGCCCATGACCGGTTCGAAGATGAAATTTTCACTGAAAACACTCAAGACTGGGACGAGGTGGCGGCCAGGAAGTTTGATCCTCAAGGAACCATGTTTAAATCTATGAACTACGAAGAGAAGGAAACGTATTTGGAGCAGGCAGTTAAAGAAATTGTCCGACACCCGGCAGGACCAGTAGCATATGAATTGGAGGAAGGAATAAGTGATCCCCAAGAAAATGTTGAGGCTACGGGAGCTCATCAGGAATCCTAGACACAAATCAAGGATCTCCCTAAAGATCAAACTGCACAAGAGAGTGGTGCACTTTTATACCAACAAACTCATCTACTAATGAAGCAGATGCAGGATGACCTGTAACTTATCGTGAGACTTGCGATTTCAACTACCATCCAAAGCATCCCGACAGATTCAAGCAATCTTGGTTCCACAGTTCCGGATAACACCCATGGGTTAGGCAAACTTGAATCTACAACATCGCCGATCAATCCCTTGAAAGGAGGGGCAACTCAACGAGAGACAGGTCGGGTGTCGATAGAAACAAAAGTGCCCAATCCATTGAGAACACTTATACATAGATACAACGATGATGAGAGTCTAGAGCCCACTCACGACACCCCGATGCAGGTCCAAGAGAAAGAAGATCTCAAGAAAACCCCTTCTGCTGAGCTCGAGGTTCAAGACATGCAAGTATCGCACAAGGAAATAGAAGTCGAAGGTGGACTCGACACAAAATAACCTGATGAGACGGAAACCAAAGCAAGTCTAAATGATCAACCTGAACTAGAGGATACTAAGAAAGGATCTTCACAAAAGGAAATCGGAAGTTCTATAGCCGATGAACAAGTAAGCAACAAATATGTACCCGACATCTCTATTTTGCCTGATATCCAAACCCCAATGAGTGACAAATATAGGTTGGACCCATAAGACAAAACGACGAGGTTCGAGAGCCCACTCTTGAACATATATACACCATGGGTATCCTGGGAGACAACCTCACATGGTGTCATCAATAGATACCAGAGATAGTATATGAGGTAGCACACATCTATGTGATCTGCTATGATCAAAAGAGGAAGGCCATTGTTCAAAGGACTACAAATAAGAAATGGATCACTTTGGATCAATCCATCTTGATTACCAAATAGGAAAACTTAATCATCACTGCAGACGCCCGTGCATCTGAATTAATCAGCGTAGGAAAATCCCTCTTATATGCCACCTAGGATAGAGCCAAGAGGGATGAAAAGGAATTGGTTGACACCTTGAAATATCTTGAACCCCTGCGCCATCTTGCCGAATACTACAAGGGTGATACGCATACTGCTGTGTATCTGAAAGATGAGTTCGGTAGAGTTTACAATGAGTTCAAGAAGGAAAGGCACCTGTTAATTTCGAATGTAGTTGAATTCTAGGAGGACACTCTCATGGAATTCACAACATGTAAGGAGATGGAGCGATGGTATGAGAAAGCACAATAGGCAGTAGAAAGGCTCAAATACATTATGACAGTCGAGAAGGGCCAAGAGAAGGAAGAACATGGAATTCAACTTGTGGGTAAAAGAAGTCTCAATCACATGAAGAAATTGACCGGATACTGAGCTAAAATTTATCGAGACCCATATAAAGAAATCCAAGGACAATGGACCAGATGCCAGAAGCACTGGGATAAAATCAATAAAATAATGAAGTACATCGGTTTCCCTGAGTTTGGCACACCTGATAATTTTATCGACCTGAGCGAAGTGGTCAAGTTATATGTCGAACAAGAATCACTTTGGACCGAAGAGTTCACAAAGATAACTAATGCAAGGCTAGGGAAAGTACAACAGTTCGCATAACATCCGATCAGAGCCCGAACCATGCTTCAGTAATTGAACTTCAATCTAACAAAGTACCAGGCGCATGCAACATACATCAGGGGGATATATGCGGCTCCAATGGAACAACACAAATTTTCGTGGGCCAACACTTGTAAAGAACTATTTATCAGTTGGTCTGAATATGAAAGGAGTCACCCTTTTCAAGAAACATCTCGGGTGAACTATTGAAGAAACTGTTAGATGATAACGCCATGTGGCGATTTTTGTTTGGTTCAAACTATACTTAGTCGTTAATTTCAATTGAATTTTATATTATAAATAAGGACATCGACTAATTAGTCAAGGGTCAATGGTTATTGCAATAACTCTTTATTTTTTGGTTGTTGATAACTATTTTGAGACTACTATAAACTGAGAAGTCCTTCTGAACCAAAGACAAGATAGTTTCATCAGATGTATGTGATTGGAGTTGGAGAAGAATTACTTCCTATCATGTTCCAAGAATGATGCAGTAAATGAGTAAGATAAATTAATTATGTTGTTAAGTTATCTAGTGCAATGTTTTGATGTTCTTTTCTTTAATGATGAAGATAAAATCGTTGTGTTGTTATGTGATGAATGTTATGGTAGATGAATTATTTTTCTTACCGTGATCTAGATTACATATGTGTTTTATTTTTTTTAATTAGTTTTCTCAGACAGTAATTGGATGCTCATTTGGTTAATGTATTAGTACTAGGCCCTTTGGCATAGAATCAATGTCTGCATGTTTGAGCAGCGGGTTATCCCAAACTTGACCTCTTCCCAATAGTTAAAAATTTGTCTTGTTATTTGTCAAGTTGGTTTATACTAGCTTGCATCTCTTATACCAGCCCCACCCAAGATAAGTACAGAAAAAGAACCGTCTTAACTGAAGGAAGAGCCTTCAAAAGAAATCATAAAGCCCATCGATAAATCGGCCAGATCGCAAGATCTGGATAACCATTCCATCTTAAGTGCTACAGAGTCTAATTGGGCCTCGATGGTGGGTTTGGTTCTTGTTGTTGAGTTAAGGGATTTAAGACCCATCAACAAAAGTGTTGGAGGAAATTGGGGAAACCCAGAGCTAGTGAACAACCCGAGGGAGAATATCTATAAGGTGTGAATTGAGTAGGCAGAAGTAGTGTGTAGAAAGATTATTGGAAAATATTCTAAGTTTGAAGTTTTCTGAAGGCCAATAAAAGTGCAAGGAGTGCATAGAGGTGAACCTGTTTTAGGTTTTGAAGGTTAGAAGAGCACAAAGGTTTTCAAGAGGGAACCAAAAGTTTCTTTGAAGGAAGCAAAGGGTCGGGACCCTTAGGACATTGATTAAGTTTGAAATATCAAGAGGAATAGTGCAATTTTTCATAGTGGAAGTGCAAGTGTGCGCTAGAGCCGAGGTCAAATTTCATTGACATAAGCTCAGGAGGAAAAGAGCAGAAGAAACCCAAACAATCGGGCTCACAAGAAAGATTCAAAGGTTGAACCCTTTGAATACTTGAAAATTCTTCCGGTTTTGGGAGAAATCCAAATCTTGGGAGGGAGGAGCAACAACTGTTGTTAGATCAGATGCAGGAGGAGATATGGACTATCAAATTTTATGTCCAAATAATAGGAGGAGTGCACTGAAGCAGAGGAACATATCCTATCGATCATATTTGAGCACAACGAACTGACACACGTTGGATCTAGGTAAAGTGAACGAGACCTAAACGCTTTTAATGTGCACATGAGAGTGGACTTGTGAAGTCCCAAAGTTCCAAATCCAGTCAGAATCATCCATCCTCTGGAGGGATAGGTGGAGAAATATCAGAGAGTTTGGAAGGAAAGCACTTCGGGAAAAATCAAGTGTGGAGGTTGAAAAACTTCTAAAGCCCGAAGTTGTGAAGTGAATTTGGACCGTTGGATCCAGAATGGGTACATGGCAGAGATCTATGTGCCTCAAAGAAAGAGTACTTTGAGGAAAATTTGGCGTGGAGAGTGAAAAACTCCTGAAGCCCAAAGTTTCGAAATAGATCCTGGCCATCGATCGCCAGGGGGTACGTGGCATCAGATCATGTTGTTCAGAAGGTAAGTACTTCAGAGAAATTGGAGAAAAGATAATTTGTGCCGAAGTTGCAAAGGTCGAAGAGATCTAGACCGTCGGATATAGGAGGAAACGCGACAGAGATCCGTGTGTTTCAGAAGAAAGGTACTTCAGGGAAAATGAAGAATGGAGGATAGAAAAGTCCCGAAGGCCGAAGTCTGAAGTGGTTGCAGGCCGTTGATCCAGAAGATAAGTGGGAGTCATCGATCCCTCTTATGACAGCTGAACTTCACGAGTTCAGGGTTTGACAAAATTGGAAAGTGGTGAAGCCAAAAATCCCAAAGCCCAAATTTCCAAATCCTATTGTGGCTGTCGATGTGATAAGGGAATGTGCTGTCAGATCATGAAGTGAGGAAAATGAGAGAATAACTCGGAGGAGCATTGACTATAAGTCATCCGAAGCGTAGTAAAGGATGGATCTCAACCGTCGATCAAGAGGGATGCGTGGCACTTGATCTGAAGCTTCGGGTGGAAAGCACTTCAGGGAAAAAGGTTGTTGGAGCGCCTATAACTTTTGAAGCCAAAATTCTGAAGTGAATTGCAGCCATTGGCTATTGAAGAAAGGTGAACCAACGATCCTCTAGGTGAGTTCGGGGTTCGAGCGAAAAGGTTGTAGCTGTTGCCAAAATGGCCGAAGCCTGAATTTTTGAAGTGATTTAGGGGGTTTAGCCTCAGGTCATAGCCCGAGTTCACATGAAGGAATGGGCCTAGAAGAAGGAGCTAGCATCTTCCAGTTCAAGTTTTGGCCTACATAGGACCTGCACCTAAGAAAAGGGCTCGCGGGTTACATAGGACCTTCACCTAAGGTGATAAATGGGCCTATGCTAAATTGATTTGGGGCTAACAGGGTCCCAAAGAGCTAATTTGACTCAAGTGTCTTGAATATCCTTGACCGGGAGGTCGTGCAACCGCTAGGAGAGAAGGGGTGTCTGTATCAGTTGGGCATTTTTCCTTGTGATGGCCCTTCATCCTACTGTTGGTACACCAGAACTTCTCTCATTTATTCCTTCCCTTGGTAATATCGACGAGTTGAATTGTTAATGTATTTGACTACATCTAAACTTTTACCATTCCTCCAATGTCTCATGTCAACAATGCCTCCAATTTCATTGCAGTTTCCAGAGCCTCGGGCTGCGACGCAACCTTTTGTTGAATTAGTGGTCTACGAGTATGGGGTAGAATTATTGCATTGAACCACTCTTTATGTTGTTGATATGGAATTTGGAAAGTCAATATCCCCATCACATCCTTAAAGTTTTTATTGTAATCCCATATTGACTCTGTTTGTCATGTTTGATCTCTTTCAATTTGGTTATGTACTGCGATTTTGACTTTGGATTTTTGAAATCCTTTAATAGCACTTGCTTTATCTCTACCAAATTCCTAGCCTGTTTGGTAGGAACAATAATCAGTAAGTTCATATACCATACTAGCACACGACCTCTAAATGTTTTCACTAACTACGCAATCTTCACAACCTCTTCTCATATGTTCTTAGCGACTCAAACTATTTCCCAGACAAACAACTGTTGTTCTGAATCCTTTGACCCCACTCCCTTGAATTCAGGAAGTCTAAGAGTATTATCTAATCCCACCATGTTGATTTGTGTACTCCCTCCTCTTAGTGATGTTGGTGGACTCTGACTTTGATTTTGACTTTTTGTACTACTCCCACTATTCCGACTGCTACTATTCTTT
This sequence comes from Picea engelmannii, assembly GCA_009831015.1. Lineage (NCBI taxonomy): Eukaryota > Viridiplantae > Streptophyta > Pinopsida > Pinales > Pinaceae > Picea > Picea engelmannii. The sequence goes on along the minus strand of ML784620.1, from coordinate 702,818 downwards.
CCTCCTTGACTAAACATGATGGCTTTCGACAAGTCTTCAAATGTTATCTATGATTGCAGTGATTCACACAGGGTCGTGGATTCAACACAGGACCCTATCTAAGTAGGACTTACCACCTCTTCTATTACTAGACTGGATTGACATTCCTCTTCTCCTCCTCCTATATATGGTATCTCCACGATTCGAGCTTGTGAGAAAGGTTCTTGTTCCTTTGGCTCATTGTGAAACTCTTCTCTCCTAGCCCTAGTATTTTTCCTTTTGTACCTTCTTCCTCTGCACAACTCTGCAAACTCATATTCTTCCTCTGGTGTACTACCTTATTGCATCCTCAGTCCCTTCCTTCCTTCCTTCTCTGAAATGATCCTCTTGTCATCCTCCAACTCCCCCTATGTGTGAAAAGAACTTGTAGCTATCAAAATTCATTATCATCACGTTCTTTTCACATAAAAAAAATGTTATCCACGTATTCAATGATTTCCAGAACCTTCCATGTGAACCTTTGAAAATTTTTCTTTCTGCAACACTGTATGATTGAATGAAATCTATTGCAAATTATGTTACATAACCCCCTAGTACATTATCCACCCAAAAATAAACTGCTCGAGTAGTTGGGTTACTTATTGAATTCAAATGTGTTACCAATTCATGAGTCCAATTCTTCAGTGCTACAACACTAAAACTTCCCATTTTCTCTACCAACCTCTCCAGCCACTCGGTCAAAATTTTTGGAAATTCGCCAAAGAAAATTTCATGCATATCTATGAACACATACCTTTTGCATCCATTTCTTGTCACTCATCCAAGGGTTCATGTTCTCTTGTCGCACAAATTTTCGTTCTTTTTTTTCTAACTAGTAACTGATCTCCTTCTTAATTGGCCTCCAAAACATTCCCTTAATCGCAATTTCCGAATCCCGGCAATGAAACCATTTTTTGGCTTACCCGTTTTGTGCACGAGTTGTAAGAACCAAGGTTTGGTTTACCTATGACCAAAAAACCGGCCAAACACTGACCCTTTCAGCATCAACTTCTTACGCAAATGAAGTGTCACCTGAGGTATCTATTAGGATTGTAAGAACCGGGTTTCTACAGTGGTAATGGACAGGGAGACAAACAACTGATTCATTCTTCCTTGTTTAGTATTACTCTTTAGGATTCACATTCTTTTTCTTAATATACTCTCGATTATTACATAGATTCTTCATAGTCACAATTATGAGTATTTCTCTATAATTAACCCATGAAATAAGTCTATTCTATGAAGCATAACCGCATAATTCGTACGCATGCATAGACAAGTAGATAACACAAGACACAATATCCTCTCTAAACTCTCTCTTTATTCATCTTCTGTCTTACCAAATGACTATTACATTCACGACTCTTGCTTAATATTTCAACCTCACCGCTCAATCTCTCACTCTCTAGATTATGATTCTCTCTCCCTAAATATCCCAACCCGTTACATATTTATACCCAAAATATCTAGACTATTTATCCCAAAATTATCCCATTACAATGCATGGCATGGCCAACTTTAGTTAACTGGTTGTTTTCTTTCTTCTGCTTTTCGCTCTTTATGCATCTTTTCTATTGTTCTTCTATTTCTGGAATGTCATCCTATCCACCTTCATGCTTTATCCTCTCACTTTCTTTCTTTATTATTCTATATATGCATTGTATTCGTCCTGCACACTTTCCTTCCTTTTGCGCTCTTTCTTTTGCACGATTTATTCCTTATGCGCACTTAATCCCTCCTATGTACTTTCCTTATACTTAGGTTTTTCTCCCAAAATTTCATCAAAAACTACCTGTCCAACAAGGAGTCATTCACAAATACACTCACACACTTATTCATTGATTATCTATCTTGTGAACTAGTGATCATTTTGCTAAGGTTGAGACGAAATGTTTCTGAGGTAGCAAAGGAAGGTCAAAAGTGAAAGTCTCGAAGTTGCAACACACATGAGTAAGCCTAGTTTTTGAGGTATCCATGGGTTACATATTAGAAAGTCATGGATGTACGTGAGCTACAATGGAAAAAAGCATAGATATCCATGGGCAGTATAGGAGAAAGTCACGGATCTGTGAAAATATCATGAAAGGTTGAGTAAATGTTGGTACCAGGTCCTTGAAGTCTCAAAGAAGTCTATGAGTCAACATTTCAGAGTTTTAGGTCATCTATAGAGGTATTGGTATGGTTTTATACTTATTTTGATGGTTACTTTTTGTCATGATATGGTGTATGATTGAGTCATACTTGGTATGGTTGGTTTGGTATTTGGATATGGTATATATCTTGGTTTCTTGGATGAGTGAGGAACACTATTATATTGGTTTAGTATATGTCATGGTTGTTATAGTTCATGATATCCTTGATTTCATGTTGTATGGTGGCATATGCATGAGCGACATGGATTTGTTCTTTGAGATACTTCATTGATGATATTGTATATGTCTATACATGATTGAAGCTATGGTATATGGTACATGTTGTATTTGTTAGAAATAATAGGTTTGCTCGTTTAACCATAGATAATATAGCAATATTATCACCCAACCATAGGCTAAAGCCACCCCTGAGCACCTTAACCTTGATAGAGAGAATAATTCTGGAAGAAAACCCTAGATCCAAAATCCAATCAAGGTAGTGTACCACTCTCCAGGGCTAGCCTACCAAGAAAAAATTCCAAACCATAACCAAGAGAAATTCCAAGCCTAAAACCAAAAATACTAGTTGAAAACATATTCAAGCTGCTAGTATGTATATATTTGAAATATTTTTATTTTAAAAGAAACTTTCTCTAATAGAGTGAAATTTGTTTTTTCAATTTTCTTATTAGATATAATGATCAAATGTATTTAACACGAGAAATCATGGTATACACAAGTCTATTTTGTTTAACTTTAGCTAGGTCAAATGCCAAGGTATCTATTGTTAAGCCTTGTGATCTATGTATTCTTCATGCACACATCATTTGAAAAGGGATTGTTGTCGAATAAAAGAGATTTTGATTGTTGAAGTAAGTTTCCTAGAGACTTTTGTGACAAGTGTCAAATTATGAGAAATTTAAAGTGTGAATAAATGATCCATTGTCTATCATTGAACAAGGCCAATTATTATGTCTATGAATTCGATTTAGACAATACTAAATTTTCCTTCTATGTAGTACCTAAAAATACCTTATGCATCATTTACTAAGCCATCTTTGACAACATAGTTTCCTGTAATCAACTCAACAAGAATATTTTTTTTTAGGACGTAGAAGCCAAATTTTTTTCTTGTTTTTAAAGGTGTTTGTTTCCATAGAATCTATTTTTTTATCACATGCTTTTAATGTGTATGTTTTTCTTTGTTTTGTTTTCTTGTTTTTTGTTCCAGGTAATTCTCAAGGAAAACCCCCAAATACTTCCCCTCATTTTGAGGATGGTACCTAGGGTAAACCTTGGATTCTTCATTTTCACAATGCTAAGTTAAAAAAATGACTCGAAACCTTTACAATAGTTTTACTCGTTATGAGTTCAACATGTCATTAAAAAAAACAGAACATGGGTGGGGATAATAACTCTCCATACCACAACCACACGAGCTAGAACCAATTGACTAATGTATATGTTTTTAATTGCACAATTTCTAAAAATTTCCAATTATGTTCCTAAAAATGTTTGTTATTAGGAAAAAGTACTAAATTGTTGAATCATCTAGTGACATATATAGCAGTGTTTTTTCAAGTATTAAATATCATATTTTGTTTGAGAATGGGTCCTAATTCTATTCAGAATAGAAACAAAATATTCATTCTCTCATCTCGTTACTTGCTTCAACTCAAAACATTTCACATTGTCTCTCGAAAAGATGTGCAAGATCCTCTCATTTTGGAAAGTTTGCTATATTAAAATCCAAGAATCATGCATAGGTTATGCTTGGTAGGGGTCACCGCAAAATATGATGTGAACATTTTCAAAAGGTGTCTTCATTATCTAAAAAATATATTGAAGTCTTATGTCCATGTTGTTTAGCATCCAAGAACCTATCAATGAGGCTTCATTAATACATAGTAGGTGAATTTGTTCATATTCTTTAGTCAGTAGATTTTATGCACTCAAGTTCAATTAAAGCATGTTTGTTGTCAACAACAAGAGTAAATTTACATGAGTTGTGATGTCATTGGCATTATATCCACCTATTTCAGTGAATGAAACTATTTTGTTTTTTGAGAGGGTCATTATGTAGTTTTTTATTGTAAAAACACAGTAATGCTTGGTAGATTGATTTTGCTATAAATTTATTTTGTGTCCCTACACCTCCACCGATGAATAAATGTAGTAGTGTGCATGGATTTGTTTTCCTGCCCATTATGATTTCATTTATTATTGATTGTTGTTATTTGTTTCTTTTTTCGTCATAATATTCCCTTATGCTCAAAATGGATGATTGTTTAATTTTTATGGTGATATTGGTGGATCAATTTGGTATTTGTCTAGAGAACATTTTTTCATTAGATCAATATATATGTCATATTTTTCAATGTGGGGTTATTGATTTACATAGGTTTCAAATGGAAAATATTTGTTCCATGTTCGAAAAAGCAGGGTATTCCCACATTGGACGAACACCTTCAGTAACCACTCACACAACCATATCAAAGATCAACAAAATGATGTTTTTACATGGTTAAATCCCTCAAAGAGGGAAACAGTTCATGGCCTTAGCCAACATGGCCACTTGAGGCAATATATTAATGCAAAAGAAAAAAAAATTACAAGATATTTTCTCACAATTGATCATCAACAAATGACCCTCCAATCTCTTTATAAAGAGATCATGGACCAATCGAGTGTTAAGTCACATATCAATGTAGTTTTTAAGATCAAGGAGAATACAATTCATTGGGTCACTCTATATATAGAACATATCATGATCATCAAATTAAATAATTACAAATGCATACTAAAGAAACATATTTTTACCTAAAGACACATTAGACCAAGTTGATCTTAACTAACTCATAAGTGTTTAAATATCCTAACATCACCCCTTAAGAACAACTTGGGATATGATTGAAGGATTTACAAATGTGACACAATAGGAGAAGGATGGAGGCATTAGAGCCTATCCCCCCCTTAATGATAACTTCTTGAAATCCTAACATAGATCGAAGTTTGGATTA
>ML784620.1:675270-697598 GCA_009831015.1 Picea engelmannii | reverse complement strand
TCACCCCTTAAGAACAACTTGGGATATGATTGAAGGATTTACAAATGTGACACAATAGGAGAAGGATGGAGGCATTAGAGCCTATCCCCCCCTTAATGATAACTTCTTGAAATCCTAACATAGATCGAAGTTTGGATTACTTCGCTTCTATAAGAGACTTTGTGAAAATGTCTGCAACTTGATCTTTTGTAGGGAAAAAGAGCACTTTAATAACTTGATCATGAATGAGATTTATGATGAAATGCATGTTTATCTCGATGTCTTTGTTGCATTGATGTTGAAATGGACGTTTAGAAAGCTTGATGGCACTCTGATTGTCACACTAGAGGTTGGTCGGATGTTGTTGTTAGAATCCAAACTATGAAAGGATATATCATGATGTTTCTTACAAGACCAAGTGATAGGTATGGAACCACGAGGTCTTCACTCAATGAACCTATGGAATAACACCTACGTTCATGGGATATTAAAGAATACCACTAATTTCACTAGATATTGATAGATACCTCAAAAACTCCTTTTGTCAAACCCCCCTCCCAATACATCTTTCCAATAAAATAAACCCATGTTTTTACGAGATACCTCTTTTTATAGCCCTTAATATCTATAAACCCCCTGATANCTTTATTTTTCACAATTTAAAAACCCCCTTTATGAATGAACATGATAAGATATTGGTCAACAAGGTGAAGCTCCCATGTCTGGAACTAAGGTTGAAAACTTAACCCACAATAGAATTTAAATCATTAGGGTTGTTTTCCCATTACAAATTAGTGAAACCAAGCTAAAAAGGATACTCCCCCCCGCCCCTCCCAAATTGTTATGTATCCAAAACTGAATTGTACCTTGGACATACCAAAGTATATATATATATATTTTTTTCTAATGGATTTCATGGGTGGTTTTCTTATACCAGGAAACAATACCAAAAACAAATGAAATATTAGGATGGGTATGAGTCAAATATAAGAGGCTACTAACTAACTAACTAACTAACTATACAAAGTGGCATCAACTTCAATATTAGTATAGGTGGTAGCAATTTTAAATCGAGATAGGAAGGGAGAGGGGGATGGTTTATAATCTTCCACGTGAAAGAGGAAAATAAGATCAGAGACATACTTACACTAGGAAAGGAAAATACCTTCCTTAGTTTGAAAAACTTGGAGGCCAAGGAAACAATGAAAATAGCCTAAGTATGTTATTTCAAATTTATTTTTAAGGTTGGATTTCACATGAGATAAAAGTTTAGGGTCACTACTAATGAGGATAAGATCATCAACATGAAGAAAAAATATTATGAGATGGCCTCCTACTTTCTTTTTATAAACATTTGGGATATATAAAATCCAATTTCAAGAAGAAATCTATCCATTTTGGCATACCAAGCTCAAGGATCTTGCTTAATACCATAAAGGGATTTCTCAAGGCAACAAATAAGGTTGGAGTCATTCTAGACATAACCAAGGGGTTGTTACATGTATATTTATTCTTGAAAATCACCATGATATAAGACATATTTAACATCCATCTTATGGACCTCCCATTTATGTGAGGTAGCAAGGGCTAGAACAAGTTTGATGGATTTTGTTTTTGCTACAAGGGAAAAGGTTTCATTGTAGTCAATTCCTTCAACTTGAGAGAAACCTTTGGAAACTAACCATGCCTTGTGTCTTTCAACACTTACATTTGATTCATAATTAGTTATATACACATATTTACATCTAACAAGTTTTCTTCCTTTCCAAAGAGGTACAAGATCCCAAGTATCTTTCACCATTAAGGAATGGTATTCTTCATTCATTATTGTATCCCAATACGGATGGCCAAAATATTTTGCAAATATGTATGGATCACAAGTCTCTGAAACTTGATCCAAAAGAGAATAGGCTCAGTGGAACTATGAATGTGTATGAATTTGATCTAAAGGATCATCGACCAAATCACCAATTGCTTCTCGAGTTGAATGGACCCATCTATGAAGTGATGGTACTAGTGAAGGTTCATTTTCAATGTACTCATATGGAGGAAGGTGAGAAAGAGGAGGTGGAATTTCATCCTCACTCTCATCATCTAAATAAAAAACTAGAGTAGGAAGAGAAGATGTCTTGCGGGCCAAAGATGGAACACACACTACATTAGGCTTGCAGGCCAAGAGATTTTCATCAAATTTAACATCACTTCCTATAATGATTTCATTGGAATAAGGTTGAAGAAGTCAGTAACATTTGATATCTTTGAAATATCCAACAAAAATAAACTTCTCACTTTTAGGTTGTAATGGTTTCCTTTTCTCATCTAGAATGTGAGCCCATGGTATACTACCAAATACACACAAGTGTCTTACATCTAGATTAATTTTGGTCCAAGCTTCTTTTGGTATTATATTTTGTAGATCCTTTGTGGGAGTGTTATTTACTATGTATTTTGCATAGTTGTTTTCTTTCACCCAATAATGAAGACTTAATCCTTTAGATTATATCATACAATTATCCATTTCCTTTAATACATGATCCTTTATCTCAACAACACCAATTTGTTGTGGTGTATATGGAGTAGTATATTGTGTTTGAATGCCTTGTGCAGTGTAGTAACTTGTAAATTTTTTGTTCACATATTCGCCTCCATTATTTGTTCTTAACATTTGAAGTTGATGTCCATATTGTCTTTATACAAGGGTCTTTCAGGACAACAACATGTCAAAAACTTCACTATTGAGTTTTAAGAAGTAAATACAAGTGTGTCTAGAGAAGTCATCAATTAAAGTTAAGAAGTGCTTGCACCCATAGAAAGAGGGAGAATAAATAGGACCACATAAATCACTATGAACAAGTTTCAAAGGGGGAAAAGTGTTCCAAGAGGCACACTTTCTCGATGATGTTCAAAATTTTCCTGATGATGTTTTCTGAGAACACAATCGACATAAACACCATCTCTACAAGAAAATAAAAGAAGCCCAATCACTATGTGTTGATTACAATTTTTTTGCAATGAGTGATAGTTTAGATGAACAAACCTCTCATGCCAAAGTTTTCTCAAGTAATCACTATGAGAAACAAACACTAATGAAAAATATGATCACCCAAAGCTGTAAAATTTTCACAACCTGGTAATATCATCAACAATTCCAATTGCTAGGACATGCTTAGGATCTTGTAAATCCTTGATTACAACTTGGTGAGGTGTAATCTCTATTTATTTACCTTACTGAATGAGTTATCTAATACATTGATAGATAGATTGAAAATCCTATTGATAGAGATTACAACTTGGTGATGTGTAATCTCTATTACCTTACCTTACTGAATGAGTGATCTAATACATTGAGGAAATACTTGGAAAACATAATACATCATTGAAATTGTTTGACAACACAAGTATTCCAATAGAATATGAACACCTTCAATAATCACTCACACAACCATATCAAATATCAACACATCGATTTTTTTATGTGGTAAACATCATGTGGGGAAACGTCCATGGCCCCAACCAATGTGGCCACTTGGAGGAATTTATTAATGAAAAATAAAATATTACAAAGATATTTACAAGGGATTTCCTCACAATCGATTATCAAAAAATGACCGTCCATGCTCTTTAAATAAAGATCATGGACCAATAGGGTGTTAAGCCATGGATCAATGTAGTTGTTAATATCAAGGAGAATATGATCCATCAGATCACTCTATGTTGGGAACATATCATGACCATAGGATTTCCTAACTAAATATGCATACTAAAGAAACACACTTTAACCAAACAACACATTAGATCAAGTTGATCTTAACTAACTCCTAAGTGTCTAAATATCCTAACATCCCCCCTTAAGAAAAACATGGGATATGACTGAAGGATTTACAAAGGTGACACAATAGGAGAAGGAAGGAGGCATTGTATCCTATCCCCCCTTAATGAAAATTTCATGAACTCCTAACATATATCGAATTTTGGAAAACTTTTCTTCTGTAAGAGAATTTTTAAAATTTTCTACAACTTGATCTTTTCTAGGGAAAAAGAACACTTCAATAAAATGATCATGAATGCGTTTTTTTATGAAGTGCATGTGTATATCAATGTGTTTGTTGTGATGATGTTGAATTGGATCTTTGGTGAGCTTGATGACACTTCAATTGTGTTCAACAACACAGGTATTCCAACAGAGGACGAACACCTTCAATAACCACTCACATAACCAGATCAAAGATCAACACACCGATGTTTTCACGTGGTAAAAACCCTACGGGGAAACATCCACAGCCCCAGCCAACGTGGCCACTTGGAGAAGTTTATTAGTGCAAAATAAAAAGATCACAGAGAGGTTTTACAATAGATTTTCTCACAATCGATCATCGACAAATGACCCTCCATTCTCTTTCAATAGAGATCATGGACCAATAAGGTGTTAATCCATGGATCAATGGTCGTTAAGATTGAGGAGAGCATGAACCATCAGATCACTCTATGTCGGGGACATATTGTTACCGTCAGATTTCCTAACTACAAATGCATACTAATGCATACTAAAGAAACACACTAAGAAACACACTTTTACCTAACGACACATTAGACCAAGTACATCTTATCTTAACTAACTCCTAAGTGTCTAAATATCCTAACATCCCCCCTTAAGAAAAACTTGGGATAGGATTGAATGATTTACAATAGTGACACAATAGGACAAGTAAGGAGGCTTTAGATCCTATCCCCCCTTAAATACAACTTCATGACCTCCTAACATAGATCAAATTTTGGAAAACTTCGTTTCTGTAAGATACTTTGTGAAATGTCTACAACTTGATCTTGTGTAGGACAAAAGAGGACTTCAATAACTTGATCATGAATGAGCTTTCTGATGAAGTTCATGTGGAGCTCGATGTGTTTTCTACACTGATGTTGAACTGGGTCTTTGGCAATCTTGATGGCACTCTAATTGTCACACCAATGGCTAGTCGGATGCTACTGTTGGAATCCAAACTCTGAAAGGATTTGTCGAAGCCACAAGGCTTCCTAACTTGCATTTACTAATGCTCGGTACTCTGCTTCTACTGAAGAAAGTGAAATAGCTTGTTGTTTCTTACAGGACCAAGTGACAAGTCCTGAACCAAGGCTGAAAACATAACCTGCAGTAGACTTCCGATCATCAGGGTCACGGACCCAATCTGAATCAGTGAAACCAACCAATAAAGGAGTCCCCCCTAAACTGTAATGTATCCCAAACTGAAATGTACCATAGAGATAGCGAAGTATCCTTTTAGCTTCTTTCCAATGGCGTTCATGGGGTGTTTGCATATACCGAGCAACAATACCAACATCAAAGGAAAGATTAGGACAGGTATGAGTCAAGTATAAGAGGCTACCAACTAACTGATGATACAGGGTGGCATCAACTTCAGGAGAAGTATAGGTGGCAGTAGCTTGACTCCAGACTGGAAGGGAGAAGTGGTTGGTTTACAGTCGTCCATGTGAAAAATACGAAGAAGGGCATAAGCATACTTAGATTGGGAAAGAAAAATTCCTTCATTGGTTTGCAAAACTTGGAGGCCAAGGAAGTAGTGAAAAAAACTAAGTTCATCAATTCAAATTTCTTCTTAAGGCTAGTTTTCACGTGGTTTAAAAGTTTTGAGTCACTACCAGTAAGGATAAGGTCATCAACATAAAGGACAAGGATTATGATATGCCTTCCTACTTTCTTGGTATAGACATTAGGATCAGAATGGCATCTATATAATCCAATGACAATAAGAAAGGTGCCCATTTTGGCATACCAAGCTCAAGGAGCTTGCTTGAGACCATAAAGAGATTTATTAAGGTGACAAACAAGGCTAGAGTCATTCTGGACATAGCCAGGAGGTTGTTCCATGTAGACTTCTTCAAGCAAATATCCATGCAAGAAGGCATATTTAACATCCATCTTATGGATCTCCCATTTATGTGAGGCAGCAAGGGCAAGAACAAGGCGGATGGAATTCATTTTGGCTATAGGGGCAAAGGTTTCATGATAGTCAATTCCTTCAACTTGGTAAAATCCTTTGGCGACTAAATGAGCCTTGTGTCTTTCAACACTTCCATCTAATGCATACTTAGTTCTGTAGACCCATTTACATCTGACAAGTTTTCTTCCTTTTGGAATAGGTACAAGATCCCAAGTATCATTTTCCATTAAAGAATGATACTCTTCATTCATTGATGTATCCCAATCTGGATGACCTAAAGCTTCTGCAAATGTCTTTGGATCATGAGTTTCTAAAACTTGAGCCAAAAGAGAAGAGGCTTGCTGGAACTGTGAATGTGTCTGACGTTGATATGAAGGATCACCGACAAGATCACCAACTCCTTCTCATGTTGAACAGACCGATATAGGAAGCGGTGGAACTGGTGTTGGTTCAAGTTCAAAGGACTCATTTGGAGGAGGGTGAGCAGGAGGAGGTGGATTTTCATCCTCACTATCATCATCTGAAGAAGAAACTAGATCATAAGAAGGTACAAATGCCAAAGATGGCTCACAGGCCGAAGAAGGCACAACCGTCGAATTAGGTTCACAGGCCAAAGAAGGCACAAATGTCGAATTAGTCTCGTAGGCCAAGCAATTTTCATCAAATTTAACATCTCTTCTAATAATAATTTCATTACAATGTGATTGAAGAAACACACTAGAAAACACACTTTTACCTAATGACACATAAAACCAAGTAGATATTAACTAACTCATAAGTGTCTAAATATCCTAACAAATTGTTGCACCAATGGGTGCTCAGATGCTACTGCTGGAAGAAAAATTCTAAAAGGATCCATCAAAGACACATGGCTTCTTGACTTACATTAATCATTGCTCGGTACTATTCATCTATTGAAGAAAGAGAAATAACATGTTGTTTCTTACAAGACCAAGTGACAAGTTTTGAACCAAGGCTGAAAACATAAAATGCAATAGACTTTCAATCATCAGGGTCTTTGGCACAATCTAAATCAGTGAAACCAACCAATAAAGAATCCCCTTGAGCTATAATGTATCTTGAACTTAAATATACCCTAGACATAACAAAGTATCCTTTTTTTTTCTTTCCAATGGATTTTATGGGTTGTTTACATATACCAGGAAACAAGACCAAGAATAATGGAAATATCAGGGCATGTATTATTCAAATATAAGAGGCTACCAACTAACTGACGATACAAAGTGACATCAACTTCAAGGGAAGTACAAGTGGCAACAAGTTTGACTCCAGAGTAGAAGGGAGAAGGGGATATTTTAGAATATCCCATGTGAAAGCGACAAAGAAGGTCACGAGCATACTTAGACTAGGAAAGAAAAAATTCCTTCCTTGGTTTGCAAAACTTGGAGGCCAAGGAAATAGTGCAAATAACCTAAGTCGGCATTTCAAATTTATTCTTAAGGTTTGTTTTCACGTGGTTTAAAAGTTTAGGGTTGCTACTAGTGAGAATAAGATCATCAACATACAAGAAAAGTATTATGATATGGCTTTCTACTTTCTTGTTATAGAAATTAGGGTCACAATGACATCTGGAAAATGCAGTGTCAAGAAGGAAGCTGTCGATTTTGGCATACCAAGCTCTAGGAGCTTGATTAATACCATAAAGATATTTATTAAGGAAACAAACATGCTTGGAGTCATTATGGACATAGCCATGAGGTTGTTCCATGTAGATTTATTCTTGCAAATCCCCATGCATGAAGGAAAATTTAACATCCATAATATGGGCCTCCCATTTATATTAGGTAGCAAGGTGTTAGCACCAGAAGTCACCTCTGGATTGCAGCAGAGGTAAGCCCAATACCCATCAGTTTGTCTGTCACAATGAATAAATTTAAGGGTGGTCTAATGGACATAGTCTCAAGATTATATTTCTTTAACTTAGAAAAATGGGTTGGCATACATAGACAAGTGAGGTCTTAGTCTAACTTCAGTCAGTGATTTGATGCATAGTGGTGATTAGGGGGAATAACCTAAAGAAGACAAAGTGGTCTGTTGTGGATGTCTGGTCTTTTGGAAACCAAAGGAGAAGAGAACTCGAAAGACAATATCTTCTTGGCTTAGAGCTATAGGGAACTAAATGAAATTATCATGAACTGAAATCAATCATACATCTCAATTCAATGGTAATTGTCTGACTGGATCATCCATGCCAAGGTCATTCAGTGTTGGAAGGAAAGAAACACAGGGAACTGATTAAAATTGACAGCAGTGTCACTCTAATCAAACATACATCACACAAACACAACTATCCTCGACTGGATCTTCCATGCCCGAGAGTTATAATACAACCGTTACAAAGAGATGAAAAGGAAATTGACTTTCATTAGACAATAATTCTCAAATACATAACATAACCAGAGAACCAAAGGATTTATTAAAGCTTTACAATCGAGAGCTCTTCTCAACCATCAACCCTTACAAAATATAAAACATGAGTATATATACTCAGAACTGCTAACGTCCCCCAAGGACGTAATTGGACCCTTGCGTTCAAATCTTTATGTTTCTTCTCCTTCTGTCAGACTGCACAGGATTTCCTTTATTAGATACAAATTTAAGACAGTATGGGTTTTGTAGAAAAATTTCATCACAGGGTGACCTTGGGCTGACGACCCGCCTCCACGACCGGTGCTTCCATGCTTCCTATTTATGGTTGAAACAAGGTTTCAACCACCTTCTTCAGCTTCATTAACTGCCCTTATTGGGATCAAGATGAGCCCAGACATCCATGAATGCTCTTAGGTGACGCTCCCGACTTGTTGAGTTAAAATTGGCACCTTGAAACCATGTTACCTTCCTCTATTGTTAATAAAAACGCTCTCTACCCCTTTGGAATGGCTCTTTTCAACCGCCCCATGTGACTGCAGGCCATGACCTCACGTTTGTCCCGCATGATGTTTTAGGGTTTCTCATTTCAGGAGTTTTCACCCCATCTTGGCTTCAATATCGCGATGCCCGAAATCGCGAAACGGTCGCTGAGATCGGTGGTCCGAATTTCTTCAAAATGGACGGCCACGATCATTCCCTTGATAATAAGAAATGGCGATTATACGACGAGCGCTAGCCCCTTTTCCCAGACATGCTTCCTTTGTGACTGGGCGCTAGGACCATGGGCCTAATTTCTAGGAGCTTTCGCGATTTCGTGTTTCGAGAGAAAGAGATGCTATTCCTGGGAAACCTCTGATTCGTGAAATAACAAAATCACGATTTCACATTTTGGGGCTTCAGGATATGGGTGCACTTGTCGACGAGAACCCCGAACTCCCAATTCCTAAAATTTCTGAAGTCAAATCAACGACCCTCTGCTTCTCACAAATGGATGACCTAGATATTCCCCTTCGTGAATTAGGATTTCATGATCCTTGATGCATAATCTCTCAACATTTGAAATCCTCATTCCCACGCTCACTTGATTCCATATAAGACCGCCCTCAGTGTTGTGGCCTATAAAAATGAAGACTTGGATGACATGTCTAGGACTTGGGAAAAAAAAAGACTCATTAATAGAGGAAAAAAGAGAAGTAATCGACCATAGGGGGAATATAAAATCTTGGGGCCAATATCTCTTAGGAAAATTTCGACAAGGAAAACCAGTCGACCAAAGGATGAAAACAAACAACAAAGGAAAATATACAGCAGGAGGAGAAATCTATGATCGGGCCTGCACAAAAGGGGGGAAAAGACAGGAAAAATCATAGACCTAGGCCAAAATCACCATCCACCAGAACATGACAAGCTTAATCGCTAACATTTGGCTCCATGAGGGATGGGATGCTCCCTGCGAGCTGCCAAGAACGTACAACTCTAGTGCCTTTCTTTGGGTTATGGAGTCTCCTATTTAAAACAAGAAAAAACATAAAACAGGAACGATATTTACAATGGTGGGACGTCGACTACAACTTTTAAACAAAAAACCTTTTCAAGAAGTGCCCATTTACAGGGTTTGCAAAAACTTCACCACCCTCCAGATTCTACAACCTATAAGTATTATTGGGAAATGTCTCAGAAATCTTGAAGGGTCTGATCCAAAGGGCCTCAATTTTACCATGTTTTCCCTTGTCTTGTCTGGGCGCATCCCATTTGAGCATTATCTCTCCCAGCCGAAAATCCTCTTTTCTACTCTCCTTGTCAAAGGCCTACTTGATTTTGTGTTGATGGTCATGTTCTCTATCCATCACTTTATCTCTAGTCTGATGTACTTCTACCAGCTGATGAATCCTCCTGATCATGTCATTGGGCTCTTCCTGGCAGTTGTGGAAGAACTTTGCTACTGGCAAGGCGAGTTGAGAGGGAAAACCTGCTTCAGTCCCATATACAAGCTGGAAAGGAGAGATGCCTAGGGACCATTTAGCTATCACTCTATCAGCCCACAAAGAAAATTTGAGCTTTGAATCCCATGATTTCTTATTGTCCTCTAATAGTCTTTTGATGATTTTTATGAGGCTTTTGTTAGAGGAATTTGCTAATCCATTGCCTTGCGGATAGTAGGGGGTAGAGTGGAACAACGTAATTCTGAACTGCTCACAGAATCAGATCAATGGGTTAGCTTTGAAATATGCAGCGTTATCAGTGACAATTCTTCTTGGACAACCAAACCTTGCTATGATATCCTCCAGGAAGCTGATGATTACCTTGTGGGACACACTCCTTGTGGGGATAGCTTCTATCCACTTGGTAAAATAATATGTGGTCGTCATGATCCATCTATGCTGACCGTTGGATGTAGGATGAATCTCCCCAATGAAGTCTAAGCCCCATTGCTAGAAGGGCCCTAAAACAATCACAAGTTTCAATGGTAGGGGCTTTAGCTGTTTCTTTCCTGAGAATTTATGACATTTAGCACATGCTCTGACTTTTGTGCAAACATCAGTGAACAGAGTGGGCCAGAAATAACTATCCCTGAGAATATTATGAGTCATCATTTTCCTAAAGTGATGCCCCCCACACAAAATATCATGAAAGTTTGACACAATCCTTTGTGCTTCGTGTGGGTCTAAACATCTCAGAAGTACCCCCAGGGGGTCTTTCCAATATAATTTTTTACCAACAAGGCAGTATTTAATAGCTTTGAGCTTTAAAGACATTGCCCTATTCCTTTGCATGCCATCAGGGGGGTGCAACTCTTGTAGAATATATATTACATCCTTGTACCAAGGGCATCCTACTAATGGGGGGTTTTCCTGAGCATTTGTATCATATGGTTAAACCTGCTGATTTTCTGAGCATTCATTGATGAAGCTTACCCCCAAGGATTTGCAATTAGATTCAACCAGCAGTCTAGTTAAACCTTGACCTTTAATCAATTTGGTGGGCTTTATCTCCAAGTAAAATTTGAGGATTTTGGCAATCCATCGACTCCTCCTTCCATCTATGTATGGATGAATGAGAATTTATTTCACGACAGTTGAAGGGACATATGCAGTGATTTTTTACTGCAGGAAATAGAATCTGAAAGCCTTGAGAGCTTTAACCAAAGCATAGGCCTTCTTTTCAATCATGTCATATTTTACCTCAACATCTCTCAATGCCCGACTGAAAAAAGGAGATGGGTTGCTCCAACCCTTCAACATTCCTCTATAACAGAACAACCACTATAGTGTCAAATGAAACAAATGAGAAAATAAAGAAATCCTTTGAGTAATCGGGACTGATAAGCATGGGTTCCTCAGTTAGGGCCTTATTTATTAGATCAAATGAATTTCAAGACTCAATAGTCCATTTAACTTAATTTCCCTTCCTCAACATGGTTGTTATAAGCTTTGCCATCTCAAAAAAATTGGAAACAAACCTCCTTGGAAAATTAATTTTTCTCAGGAAAGATAGGACTTATTTCTTAGATATTGGGAGTGACAAGGTTTGAATTGCTTCAACTCGGCTGAGATCAATCTTGACTCCTTCAACTAATACTATGTGGCCCAACAATTTTCCCTCTTTCATGGAAAACATAGATTTTTTTGGATTTAAGGAGAGACCAAACTTTCTGCATTTCAGGAACACCCTTCTCAAATGCTCAGAGTGCTCTCTGTCAGACCTAGAGAAAACTGTAATGTCATCTAGATAGATTACCATGAACTTGTCCCTTTCTCCAATGAAAGTTATATCCATGGCTCGTTGAAAGTTCGCCCCTGCGTTCATCAATCCAAAGGGGATTTTGGCATACATGAACGTACCCCAAGGACTGGTGAAGGCCATTTTTTATCTATCCTCAAGCAGGACCGAGATCTCATTGTAGCCCGAAAATCCATCAATCATGGATATCCTTGATGCACCAGTTACCCTTTGTAATATGTGTTCCATCTTCAGCAAGGGGTAGTTGTCTTTCTTTGAGCTCCTGTTCAGGTTTCTGAAATTGACACAAAGCCTGATTTCCCCACTCTTCTTCTTTACTGGGACCAGGTTGGCCACCCACTCTAAATATATCAAGGGTATGATGATTTGGGCATCCAATAGCTTCTTTACCTCTCTTTCCATAATAGGAAGTAGCATATGGTTTATCTGTCTTAATTTCTACCTAAATGGTTTGGCCTCCTCTTTCAGTGGAATCTTATGTTCAATGATAGATGTGTCATATGTTCTGAGGTCTTCATAGGTCCAAGAAAATACATCAACAAATTCCTTTAATAACTCAGCATACTCGGTCCTATGCTTTCCTGTCAAGTTGCTTGACAATTTGACAAAAGTTGGCTCCTTCTCTGTGCCAATGTTGCACTCTGTTTCATCATCATCATCATTTGAGATTTTACCCTTCGCTACCACATCATTTTTGCCAAATAATCTTTCCAAAGGAACCAGTCCTTTTGGAATGTGATTAATGGGCAACTAAACAATATGATGGTCAATAATTTTGTTCAGAAACACATCAGCAGGGATGATTTTAGGGGCTAAATTTCGCTCATGGGCTAATTTTCCATGGTTTTTCCAAAAACAAGATTTGCTATTTTAAAAATGATTCACCCAAATTCTATAGGATAGAATTATTTTTCTTTAAAAATCATCAACATTTTATAAAAGCTATATAAAATCCTTAGAAATTTCAATATTTTTACAAAAATATCGCCAATCATTTATAGTTGGCATATGAAGGATTAGTAATATTCACCAAGGTTTCTACATTTTAAAATAAATTTCCATCCTTAAAATCATCCCTGCACACCAGTATGAGGATTTATTTCGGGATTAGGATCATGATCAATATGTAATGTTGAAAACTCATCAACAGTCTCCAGGAATATTTTGATTTCAAGATCATCTTCAAACACTTTCCAATGCTTGACATTGTCAGGTATAGAGGGTCTATATCTCACTTCTACATCGTACCTGAGTTTAGGTGGCAGAGAAACTCTAAAATTTCTTGCTGAAACAACTAGAGAATCAACCACAGTGTTTTCTCCTCTTGGAATAAATGATATGTTGAAAGATAGGAAAAAACTATTAATGAGGTTCCATACTTCATTTTTGTAACTCCTAAGCCAAGGGTGTTTGTCTTGATAAATGTTTCTGATCTGCTATATAATCAGTTCAACATCTCCAAACACAGATATCTCTTTAATCCCCATGTCCTTTGCAACCCTTAAGTCCAAAACAAGAGCTTCATACTCTGCCACATTGTTGTTAGCTTCAAATTCTAATTTGTATGACAGAGATGTGGTTTCTTAAGAAGGGGAAACAAAAACTACCCCAACACTGACACCTTCTTTAGAAGAAGCTCCATCAAAGAACATTTTCCAAACAGAGGTAATTGGAGGAGAATATTCACAAAGAGAAATAGGATTTATAATTTCAAGAGGGGGCTTAGGAGCATCAGTGAGTTGCAACAGACTGGAACCCAAATCAATATCAAAGGCAAAGATAGGATGATTGGTAGGATCAGCTTCATCAATAATAATGCAGGCCAATTGATCTTCTATGTACAGTCTCCTATGCTCCCCTCCAAAGACTGGAATGGTAGAATATGTGAGGTCCATTTGCAAGGTTCCCCCAAGTATTTTTATCCAATATCTTGACAACAACATGCCAAACTTGGGAGGAACATCAGTCTTGGAGGTTTACTAAGTCTGTGAAATGACAGGGTGGTTCGGGCTGCAGCAACTTAGAGAGGGACCTTTTGAAGTCTTTGTGCTTGACTAGCTCTGCCAGGGGGAGAGGGATTTTGATCTTCTAAATTTCATGATCAAAGCTAAAGGAGGAAGGGGGTTTTAGAATTTATCTCACCTCTGGGACAGGGTATTTGGCTATTGGCGAGGGATTTTGAGATTTCTTTTCCTTAATGGTATTCGTTGCATGCTTAGTAGGCTTCTCTGCTCTGGGAGGCTGGGCAGGGATGTCAAAATCTTCTATTTTCCTCTTGCACTATAGGTTGTATTTGTTGGTACTGGTATTTCCCTTTTCTCCCTTGATTAGCTCATTTATTTGACTGTTCAGGAGGGATTCCTCATATGTGGATTGAGTCAAATGGGGAAATGGGGAGGTGTCTCCGATACAGTGAATTTCAGGTTCAAGCTCCTCTTCTTCCCTTTCCTCATCAATAACAAGGTTATTTTGAAGGGGAGTCTAGATTTTCTGATCGCTTCTATCTCTATCCCTATTTTCCCTTGTCATAATCTGAGCATTGTTGTTTGGCCTCCTAAAGTTGCCTCTGTTATCAGTATTTTGCACATTCTTATAACCTTGCATCCCTTCAAATTTCTTATTCTCCATTTCTGCAGACAGGGACTTCACCATCTTGGTTAATTCATCTACTTGAGGGTAGGATGCATAAGAATCAGAGGTTGAGGCCTCAAATCTTCCTCTTCCTTTGTCTTTGTCGGCTTTGCTCCTAAGTCTGTCAATTGCCAATACATTGGATTCTACTTCCAAGGATGCATCTTGCATATGAGCCAGGGAAGTAGCTCTTCTTTCCTTGAGCAGGAGGAAAAAATTAGGGTCAAAAGAACTAGCATAAGTGATTTTGGTAGAGAATTTTGTAGGCTTTATCTCGGCAGGGATCTTATTGTACATCCTGTTGAATCTTTTGGAGAAATCATAAAAAAATTCTCCCTCTTTTATCTTCAGGGACCCAAACTCTGTGATATAATACTTAAAGTCCTTTTTATCCCCCCATTGCCTCAAAAAGGCATAATCTAGAGCCTCGATACCAGCAATAGATCCAGGGGTTAATCCCCTAAACCACTTCCTAACGTCACGATCAATGCTCTGGACAGAGACTCTCATCTAGACGTCTTCATTTTCAATATTTAGATTGTCTGCATAACTGTAGAAGGCAACAAGGTGCTCTTAAACAATTATGTCCTCCTCTCTAGTGAACTTAGGGATATATTTTAGGTAATCTCCAGTAGGGAGGGAATTCATTGGCTGAGGTAGGACTAGAGGGGAATATCATGCAGCCACTATGGCATCCAATCTATTTCTAGGGGGATTAACACCTGTCATGGGGATATGAGGTGGAGGAGAATTAGGAGGAGAAGGGGTTCAAACTGGGGATATTGGGGCTGAGCCTTTGGGAGGAAAGGGAAGCATCAGAGGATTCAAAGAAAAGGACAAAGGTCCTGAAGGAAAAGAGGTTTCTCCATCTGTACCAGCAACAACATGATGAAGAGTGGTAAATCTCGGGGTTGGAAAATATTCAGACATGTTGGGTCTAAACCACGGTACAATTTCAAGAGAGAGAGAGAGGATTGACAAGGGTTTCTCCCTCCAATCCCAGACCAGGAGGGGGAAACTCAACAGGAACACTCCCAAAATTTAAAGTTCGGGAAACTCCAACAGAAGGTATAACTGGGGAATGAGAATAAAAAAATGGAGTTTCTAAAGAAATACAATGGAAATTATCAGAAATACCTGGTTCAATAGTAGAAGTACCTTCTCCTAGGGCCTTTCCCTTTCTAGAAATTTTATCTGGGTCAACTTCAGGTGTTGCTAAAGGCAGTTGTGGAGTAGACCTCATGTGTCTGCTTCTAGAAGAAAAAACTGAAAAGTGGAGTCGTCGATGAATCTGCCTCAATGGAGTCACCACAGTGGATTCGTTGGGTGCACCATTGCAATCTTTAATGTACTAAGTTATGATGCACCTTCATAACTAGTAAGCTTTGTCGTTCAATCCCAGGGAAAATATTCAATTTCGTCCCCTCCAACGGTGCCATAAATGTTAGCACCAGAAGTCACCTCTAGATTCCAACAGAGGTAAGCCCAATACCCATCAGTTTTTAGGTCACAATGAATAAATTTAAGGGTTGTATAATGGACACAGTCTCAAGATTATATTGCTTTAACTTATAAAAATAGGTTGGCATACATATACAAGTGAGGTCTTAGTCTAACTTCAGTGAATGCTTTGATGCATAGTGGTGAGTAGGGGGAAGAACCTAAAGAAGATGAAGTGGTCTGCTATGGACGTCTGGTCTTTCAGCAACCAAAGGAGAAGATAACTTGAAAGACAATATCTTCTTGGCTCAAATCTATAGAGAACTAAATGAAATTATCATGAACTGAAATCAATCATACATCTCAATTCAATGGTAATCGCCCGACTGGATCATCCATTCTCGGGTCATTCAGTGTTGGAAGGAAAGAAGCACAGGGAACTGATTAAAATCGACAACAGTGTCACTCTGATCAAACATACATCACACAAACACAACTATCCTCGACTGGATCTTCCATGCCCGAGTGTTATAATACAACCATTACAAAGAGATGAAAAGGAAACTGACTTTCATTAGACAAGAAGTCTCACATAACAAAACTAGAGAATCAGAGGATTTACTAAAGCTTTACAATCGAGAGCTCCGCTCAACCATCGACCCTTACAAAATGTAAAACATGAGTATATATACTCAGAAGTGATAACATCCTCCAAGGATGCAATTGGACCCCTGCAATCAAAGCTTTGCGTTTCTTCTCCTTCTGTCAGACTGCACAGGCTTTCCTTTGTCAGACGCAAATTTAAGACAGTATGGGTTTTGCAGGAAAATTTCATGACAGGGTGACCTTGGGTTGACAGTCCACCTCCACGATCGGTGCTTCCATGCTTCCTATTTATGGTTGAAACAAGGTTTCAACCACCTTCTTCGGCTTCATTAATTTCCTTTATTGGGATCTGGATGAGCCTAGACGTCCATGAATGCTCTTAGGCAGTGCTCCTGACTTGTTGAGTTAAACTTAGCACCTTTAAACCATGTTTCCTTTCTCTGTTGTTAATAAAAATGCTCTCGACCCCTTTGGCATGGATCTTTTCAACCACCCCATGTGACTGCAGGTCGTGACCTCACACTTGTACCACATGATTTTTCGAGGTTTCTCATTTCGGGAGTTTTCACCCCATCTTGGCTTCAATATTGTGATGCCTGAAATCACGAAACAGTTGCTGATATCGACGGTCAGACTTGCTTCAAAATGGATGGCCACGATAATTCCCTTGACAATACGAAATGTCAACTATGCGACAAGTTCTAGCCCCTTTTCCCAGACCTGCTTCCTTTGTGAACGAGCACTAGGAATGTGGGCCCAATTTCTGGGAGCTTTCATGATTTCGCATTTCGGGAGAAAGAGATGTTGCTCCTGGGAAACCTCTAATTTGCGAAATTGTGAAATCGAGATTTCGCATTTTGGGGCTTCGGGCTATGGGTGCACTTTTCGACAAGAACCTCGAACTCCCAATTCCCGAAATCACCAAAGTCAAATCAATGACCCTCTGCTTCTCACAAACAGACAACCTAGATCTTCCCCTTCGTGAATCGAGATTTCACGATCCTTGATGCATAATCTCTCAACATTTGAAATCCTAATTCCCGCACTCGCTTGATTCCATATAAGACTGCTCTCAGTGTTGCGGCTTGCAATAATGAATACTTGGACGACACGGCTAGGACTTGGGAAAAAAAAAAGACTTGGTAATAGAGGAAAAAAGAGAAGTAATCGGTCATAGGGGGAACAAAAAATCTCAGGGCCGATATCTCTCAGGCAAATTTCGACAAGGAAAACCAGTTGACCAAAGGATGAAAAAAAAAACAAAGGAAAATATACGTCAGGAGGAGAAATCTATGATCAGGTCTGCACAAAAGGGGGGAAAATACAGGCAAAATCAAAGACCCAGGCCAAAATCACCATCCACCAAAACATGACAAGCTTAATTGCTAACACAAGGGAAAGAACAATGTAGATGAAATTCATTTTGGATATGGGGGAAAAGGTTTCATTATAGTCAATGTGTTCAACTTGAGAGAACCCTTTGGAAACCAATTGGGCCTTGTGTCTTCCAACACTTCCATTTGATGCATACTTAGCTATGTACAACCATTTACATATGACAATTTTTCTTCCTTTCATGAGAGGTACAAGATCCCAAGTATCGTTATCCATTAAAGATAAATACTCTTCATTCATTGTTGTGTCCTAATATGGATGACTTGAAGCTTCTGCAAATGTTTTTGGATCATTAGTATCTTAAAATTGATCTAAAAGAGAAGAGACTCCCTGGAACTGTGAATGTGTCTGATACAGATATGAAGGATATCGATCAAGATCACCAACTTCTTCTTGAGTTGAACAGACCCACCTGGGAAGTTTTGGTGCTGGTGCAGGTTCATGTTCAATGGACTCATTTGGAGGAAGGTGAGTGGGTAGATGTATATTTTCATCCTCGCTATCATCATTTGAAGAAGAAGAAGCCATAATATGAACATAAGATGGCACAAACATTGAATATGGATCATAGGCTGTAGATGGCACAAATGTCAAATTAGGCTCGTAGACCAAGAGTTTTTCATCAAATTTAACATCTATTCTAATAATAATTTCATTAGAATGAGGTTGAAGAAGTCTGTAACCTTTGACATCTTCAAAATAACCAACAAAAATACACTTCTCACTTTTAAGTTGTAAATATTTTCTTTTCTCATTAGGAATGTGATCCCATGCTACACTGCCAAATACATGAAAGTGACTTACATCTGGCTTAATTTTATTCCATGCTTCTTTTGGTGATATATTATTTAGAGCCATTGTGGGAGTGTTTTTTGTTATTAATTTGCATAGTTAATGTCTTCCTCCCAATAATTAAGACTTAATCCCTTAGGTTGGATCATACATTTAATGATTTATTTTAATAAGTGATTATTTCACTCAACAACACCATTTTGTGAACAGTGTGTTGCATTTGGATTCCCTGTGCAGTGCAGTAACTTGTAAAATTGGTGTTCACATATTCACCTCCATTATATGTTCTTAACCTTTGAAGTTGATGTGTATATTTTTTTTCTACAAGGACATTTTAGTCCAAAAACTTGTCAAACACTTCTCTCTTAATTTTTAAGAAGTAAACTCAAGTGCATCTGGAGAAGTCATTAATGAAATTTAAGAAATACTTACACCCATAAAAAGAAGGAGAGGAAAGAATACCACACAAGTCATTGTGAATAAGCTACAAAGGGGTTGAAGTGTTCCAAGAGTCACATTTGTCAAAACTATTCCGATGATGTTTGTCAAGAACACAACCAACACAAACACCATCTTCACAAGAAACAAGAGGAAGACCAACCACCATCTAATGATTACATATTTGTTGCAATGAGAAATAGTTTAGATGTCTAAACTGCTCATGCCAAAGTTTGATCAAGTCATCTCTATGAGCAACAAAAATTGATGGAAAAGATGATGACCCAAAGTTGTCAAACTTGTAAAACCTGGTAATATCATCAACAATTCCAGTTGCAAGGACATGCTTAGGATATTTTAAATATTTAATTACAACTTGGTGAGGTGAAAACTATATGATTTTACCTTCACCTTAATAAGTGATCTAATATACTGATAAAAGGTTTTAGGAAAGACTTGGAACACATAATACATCATTGAAATGACCATTATCTACCTAAATTGTTCCAGACCCTACAACACTAAGAGATATATCATCACCAACAAATATTTACTTGGTCTTACATTCGTTTAGAGAAGAAAATATGGCTTTATCCTTAGCCATATGATAAGATTCTCTAGAATCAATAAAACACTCATAAGAAGAAGTAGAAGTTGCATTGAATGAGAAACTAGAAGCAAAAAGTGCATTTCCATGAGAATAAGAAGAAGGAGAATAATATTTATGTTGTGCTTATTCATCATTACTTCTAAGGATTCCATATTTTTAAAACATTTGGAATCCACATGACCATGTTTCCCACAAAAGTTGCAATGTCTATCAATCTTCTTACTTTTATATTTTTCTCCTTTGCACCATTAGGAGAAACCATTGGCTGAGAGGGTTTGGGACCATTGTTTTTCTTGTTGTTGTGGTGAGGATGTTGCTTATTGGATTCTTGGATTTATCTTTTTGTTGAGCCACTAAGGCTTTGTTGGAGCAACTACAGTGTTGATCACTCCAAGTTGCATAAGTTTATCTTGCTCTCTAATCAAAGAATAAAAAAAGACTCAAGTCAGGGATTTTGGTAAGCATTCCTTATATTTTATATATTGGCATAAAAGGTGGATACAAACACAGAATATGCACTACCAAGATTAGAAATAACAATACAGATGCATCCGTCTTCCTTTAGATCTATTTTTCAGTCTATACATAAAAGTCTAATTGTTTTAAACTTGGATAAATAGTATTCAATGCAATGAAAATCATTGGAACTTAAAGTCATTAACTAATTTTATATTTGGTGGGCTCGAATAAGATTGTGTTTACCAAACACAGCTTCAAGGTTTTCCCAATTTTTATATGAGCCATCAATTCCTTAAAGGTGAAACCTTAAATCATGAGAGATGGGCATTCCAATTAGTCCACGTGCTTCATCATTCTCATCATCCCATTTGACTTTTTTTTCATCAGAAATGGGTTATTTTTCTTTTCCCAAAGTAATCTTGTACAATCCTTTACTTCTTAACACATCCCCCATATGTGATTTCCATGAGAAGTAGTTGGTACTGGTAAGAAAAATATCACTAGGAGAATCCATATTAAATATACACAGAATATAGATTTAAAGGATGAAAATGATGGTCTGGATGGAAAGTTCTCGAAAAAATAGGTTGTTTAAAAAAAACAACATTTAAAACAGACTTCGAATGTGAAAGTTATGCCATTTTGAAAAAATGCATAAATGGTAACCAAAGAGCCACGTGGAAAGTAGAAGTTGCTCCACATGGTGATCTCTTCCTAACTATGCCTATAAGCTCACTTTTAAATAAGTTACTTATGAAGTGACCCACTTTTATAAAATAAACATGAAGAACTTTTACAATGAAGTTACTTTGTAAATGAAAGTTACATGCAAAAAATAACTTAAAACTAAATATTAAAGTTATTTAATAGTGATTCACTTTTATAATTAAGTGCAATGCACTTTACAATGAATATGTGAACTTTTTGAAAAAAAAAGTAACAAAAATAGACTTAAACTCAAGACCTTTTACTAAGTAAAGTAACTTTCAACCAAGTGAGTTAGTGAAAAACACATTATAGTTTTAAGGAGTGTGGGTGTTTTTGTTGTGGAAGACAACCTTGGAGTGTGTGCTCAATAAAAAATTATTTTCATGCATTCACACACACAAAAAAATTCACTTCTCGACAACAACAAGGTTTAGATATCATTTAGTTTACTCGGAAAATGCAAATTTACCTTGTGTTTTTTATTTGTCGAGATCACACAAAGCGCATGACTAAGAGCATACGTAGACAATAAAAACCTTTCTACTTTATTTATTATTTACCAATATTGCAAAGAGTGCAGGGAAATAAGAATACAAAAATAAAATATAGTAACAACTCAGGAATAAAAAACAGAAAACTAAAATAAAACTGAAATACTATCTCTGTAAAAATTTAAAAGGGCATATTCAAGCTTTATACCTCCAGATCTGGCTGAAATGAACGTATCTTGGGAAAATAAAAAAAAAATCGAGTGAAATAAAAATGGTTTCTGTTAACTCCCAAAATAGCACTGTCATTTTGGTTGGGTTTTACGGTGGATAGCATGGCTATTGATAGTTTCCTCAATTCATCGTTAAGTCTTTTAGCTGCAATTTTAGATTTTGGTTTGACTTAAAAATAATTTGGATTGTAAAGTCTTCCTTTTTCAAAATTGTCATTTTTTACTTTCCACAGCTAACTTGTTTTCAAAGGTTCATTGTGCGCTGTGGAAAGTGCCACTTTCAACAGCTAAGGAGATCGTTTCATCAGTTGGCGCGTTGTTGAAAGTGTCAAATCTTAAAAGGTTCTTAAAATCAGTTCTCGAGTGGCGTGCTGTCAAAGATACATGCTTTAAACAGCTAAGGAGGGTCTTCCACAAAGTGGCGCGCTGTGGAAAGTGCATACTTTCCGCAGCTAACAGG
>ML784620.1:639232-659330 GCA_009831015.1 Picea engelmannii | reverse complement strand
CTGGATGCACTACTGTTTTCATAAGAATATACAATAACTGGTCTCTATAAAGTAGACTAATATTTTTCAGTGAAAGAAAAGTGAAAAATTGTTAATAGCTCAAAATACTGATTCACCCCCCCTCTCAGTATTTTTCCAACAGTAAACCCCTTGTGGGGAAACATCCACGGCCCCGGTCAAAGTGGCCACTTGGAGAAATTTATTAATACAAAAGAAAATATTACAAAGAGATTTACAAGAGAGTTTCTTGTAATCGATCATTGAAAAATGACCCTCCATGCTCTTTAAATAGAGATCATGGAGCAATCGGGTGTTAAGCCATATATTAATGTAGTCATTAAGATCGAGGAGAATATGAGTCGTCGAATGACTCTATGTCGGGAACATATCGTGATTGTCGAATTTACTAACTACAATTGCATACTAAAGAAACACGGTTTAAGCCAATGAAACATTAGACAAATTTGATCTTAATTAACTCCAAAGTGTCTAAATATCCTAACAAAATTTACCATTATCTACCTCAATTGTTCCAAACCCTACAACACTAAGATATCTATCATCACCGACATATATATTTCTGGTGTTACATTCATTTAGAGAAGAAAAAATGGATTTATCCTTAGCCATATGATAAGATTCTATGGAGTCAATAATCCACTCATCAAAAGAAGAAGTAGAAGTTGCATTGAAGGAGAACCCAAAACGTAAAAAGTGCATGCCCATGAGAAGAAGAGGTAGAAGAAGAATAATCAATATTGATGTTGTGCTTCTTCATAGTTTCTTCTAAGGCTTCCACATTTTTAGAACATTTAGACTCCACATTACCATATCACCCACAAAAGTTGGAATGTCTATCAATCTTCTTCTTTTAGATTTTTCTCCTTTGTCACCATTAGGAGTAGAAGTTGGATGAGAGGGTTTGGGACCCTTGTTTCACTTTTTGTCGTGGCATTGATGTTGCTTCTTGGGATGCCTGGATTTATCTTTCTACTAGGCCACTAAGGCTTTGTTTTATGTCCCCATTGTGATAATCACTCCAAGTTGCAAAAGCTTATCTTGATCTCTAATTAGAGAATAAAAAAAAGAGTCAGGAGTGGGAGATTTGTAAGCATTCCCTAGAGCTTCTACGATGGCATAAAATGTAGATTTAAATGCAAAATATTCATTACCAAGTTTAACAAGAATAATATATATGCATCGATCATCCTTCATATCTATGTTACAATCATTAAGTAAAGTCTAAGTGTTTTGAACTTAGATAAATAATCTTCAATGCACAAAAAATCATTTGGACCTAAAGGCATTAATGATTTTCAATACGGTGGGCTCGAATCACATTGATTTTACCAAACATAGTTTCAAGCTTATCCCAATATTCATCTGGGTCATCAATTCCTTAAAGGTGAAACCATAAATAATGAGAGATGGGAATTTCCATGAGTCCACGTGATTCTTCATTCTTATTATCCCATTTGGTTTTCTTTTCAGCATCATTGCAGACTTGTTCTTTTCCCAAGATAATGTGGTACAATCATTAATTTTTAGTACATCCTCCATGTGATATTTCCATGAAAAGTAGTTGGTACTAGTAAGAAAAATATCACTTGGATATTCCATATTAAAATATGTAGAGACTATGGATTTAAAAGGTAAAATTAATGGTCTATATGGAAAGAACTCAAAAAATGTTTTTTTTTTTTTATATGGCACCGAAAATGGAATTCGGATGTGATAGTTATTCCATTTAAAAAAAAGGCTTAAATGGTAAACAAAGTTCCATGTGGCAAGTAGAATTTGGTCCATGTGGTGATGCCCCTCCTTCTCTAACTTTACCTATAATCTCACTTTTACAAATAAGTGAGTTTTTGTTGGAGATCCACCTCGAAGTGAGTAGTTACCCCAAAAACCTTTATTTTTCGCATGCTCACACAAAACAAGAGAAATTTTTGGAAAACAAAATTGAATCTCAAGAACAATAGGGTTAGATCTCGGTTAGCTTACCTAGAAAATACAAGTTTTTCTCTCTATTTTTTTATTTTTTAGGCTTGAATACAACAAAAACAAAATAGCATACGTAGAAAATAAAACACTTTTTGCTCTGTTTCTGAATTTCCAAGATCGCATAGAGCACATGAAAAAGAGCATACATAGACCAGAAAGAGTAGCTACCTGGAAATAAAAAAGGAAAAATTGTAACATCTTGTTTTCCCCCAAGACTGTAATTATGCTAAGACTTCATATGATTATGTTTATAAAGCATGTAATTGTGTTTAATTAATTAAATTTCACCAAACAAATGACTAAGAGGGCACAACCTTGAAAGTAATGGCTATGATACACAAGTGGGAATTGATGAAGCAAGAGTTGATTGAGTGATTGGGTAAGGTGGAGTCAAGATTTTTTTATGAAGAAAATAAGAATATTGTTTAGAAAGACAACTTATTCTTGGAGAAACATAAACATACACCTACCATCGTACCATATTTGTATGGAAAAATGCAAGTTGTTATGAGGAACAAGATTGGTAGTTGGGGTTGTTAATAACTACTGACAGTATTGATCCCTTGGAGAAGGAAAGAACAAACTGAGATGACCAGAACAGGATAGGACACCACATATTTCCCCTTCAAGATGGGAACCACATGCTACAGGTTATGTCTAATAGGAAGCCATAGGAATCTCGAGAGAACTCGAAGAAGAAGAGAGACCAAAGGTGGAAAAAAAACACCAGATACAAGAGCAGACAAGCAATAGAGAGATCTATGGGAATGATACCCGAACATGTAGAGGAGACAATGAAGAGAAGCAAACAATGCATAAAGAAGACCTTGATCTAAACTAGAGAAATAAAGGGATAAAACTTGGTACTTACTAGAAATAAACTGAAACTCATAAGGGGATGTCATTGAGGGATTGTCTAACAGAGAAGGTAATCCCTTGTGTAGAGGAAATCCAATTGATAAACTACCTGATAAACCTATAGAGACCCTGATTTCAGTGGGAAGGGGGAAAATTCTACTGTTGTCAAAGGAGGAAGGATCCTAACCTTCTTGGATCATCTTGAGCTTGGAAACCAGTCGAATTATCCCCCTTGTGGTATCATGGCTTAGCACATGGGTGTCATACTATAGGAAGGAACTCTACAACCTGGCCTAAGGATGGGACAAAATGCATCATCTCTCAGTCAGTTGGTTGTGGACATTTCCCAATCAGATAATTATTTAACTTTATTTATTTTAACTGTGCATAAATGATGTCATTGTTTGATTTAAATGGGAAATGTAAATTATTACAATTAATGAATGGAACCCTTGAATAATTAGGGTGTGTTTGTTGTCACCATTGTTTAACCTGTTAAAATTTGAATTTGAATAAGTGTGGAAAGTTTGTGTCCCTATGAATGTTACAACTTTGGAGGAAATTTTGTTGGACATGGAAAAAAACTATGTTTACCCAGTGGGGTGAGTGCCCTAATGTCAGGGAAGTCTATGTGAGGAATGGGGGACCCTGAGTCTTGAGGAATTTTTAATCCTTAAGTGGAAATATTGCAAGATATGCAATATCTTCCTTTTGATGAAGTCGAAAGGTCATTGATGGTCTTGGAGTGATTTTACGACTCTCGAAGACCTGGTTAGAACTTTTTCAGAACTCTAAAAATTGGCTAAGTCCTCAACTTTGAGTGTTAGCCAGTGGAAAAAATTAGTGCTAATTTGGGAGAGTTCATAGTCATTGATTTGATAGGGTGTGTGGATCTCATATCTTTATCGGGAAAGGCACAATTGTTTACAGCGATCGAGTGTCGGGACTTGTGAGAAATCTGACGACAATGATAAGTTCCTAGGGGTGGGACGTGGACCATCGATTCATCGGGAGTGAACTTAATGAAATATGGACAGTTGATGTGAGATGCATTGTTGTTGAGGTGTATAGGGTTGGTGAAGTAAGTGTTGAGCCTAGAAAAGTATCGACAATGATGAAGGCTTGAGGATCGAAGAGAGTCCTCAATCGGTATACAAGTGAGAGTTGATATCTTCCATAGATTTTCCTAGGCCCCATGTAAGTGTTAGACAGGGGTGATGATATCAATCTAACATGGAATGCTAGCATGGAATCCAATAGGTTTCCTATGGGTGATAGGTGTCACCAATGGAATGGTCGATGGACATGAGAGGTCCCAAATGGAGGTTGGAATTCCACATCGCTTCGACTGAAATCTATACAAATGCAGATACTAACATATCTCATTCATTCGTTGGAGGATATCGGGCATGGGTCCAAACATATGGATAGCAACATGTGTCACCGATGAAGAAATATGGATATTGAATGATATTCATTGATCAACATGTGGGTTACATGAGATATCAACCGTAGATTCATTGTAGGACCCACTAATTCACTATAGATAAGGTTGTCTAGTGGAAGCTAATTGTCATGCAAGTTAGGAGTTTCGACATGATCAAAACCATTGATTTCCAATGATTGAGAGTGGTCATATATAGAAATTATCGATGGATATCGTTGTCGAAACTATTGGTTTGGGTGAGTTAGAACTTCTAAGGAGTAAAACCCCGATGATGATGACTAAAGGTTTTTTGGAAGTCAGAACCAATGAAATGTGGGTAAGGGAAAGTGATACATTGATGCCATGTCAGTGCCACATTGGATGGTATGAGTGGTAGGAAGCCACATGGATTCCACATGGTGGTGTTGAGATCAATTCCTGCTTCCAAAATTTCCCTTCCTTTTTAATTTTCCAAATTTCATTTTTCCATTTATTTTCCCTCTTCTATAACTACCCTTATTCCCCCTTTTTTTCCCTTCTCTTTTCCCTTTATAGTTACTATACTTAGTTGCATTTCAAAGATTAGTGGGTTTTCGTATTCATGGGTCTTCATCCCCATCCATGTTCCTATGTCATGAGTCTGACTGGCTGCCTTGTTATAATATACTTAACCATTTTTTCAACTTTGCGGGTTCACAGGTTCAAGCCTTCATCTTCCAAGTTCCACGATCTCCACTTTGCACCCAAAGGCCCATGATCTACATTATGACTGTCAGACTTGTCATGGGTACTGAGCCCCTAAGTTTTTCATTTCTCCTATATCCAAGTACGACCGACTGCTTTACAACTCTTAGCTTATTTTTTAGCGTTCATAACCATGGGCTCACGGGTTCCCGGGTTGGTGGGTTCACAAAAGGATCCATATTCAAAATTGCTCTTATCTATCCCCACCATCTTCATGTTTTTCCTAATATGGATTTAGTGTGTTTTAATGCTAATAAATGATCATGAAGGACCCAAAAATATTGTCATTAATAGTGAAGGGCTCGAGGAGATTTTTCATTAAATTGCATTAAAACATGATTTTCCAAAGTTTATATTATCGTCATCTCTCCGAAATGATTCATTTCAAGTTATTATCCAATTGGAAGAATACTCTCATCAACCTATGGAAGAAATAACTAGACAACAATTATGTGGTGATACTTTGAATATTTTTTTGTCATGACGACCAGAACTTTCAGTGGTCCAGAGCATATTCATATTGCTCATCTCCTCCTGCACAAAAAGACATAATATGGAAATCTGGAATTGCTCATGCAAGGTGTGTTCCTGAGGTATTCAAATGAAAATAACTTGTTTTAGGGTGTGTTGAGAAGTCAGTGTCGAGCCAATGAATTATACAACTCTAAGATCATTCCCCCATTTCCCTTTCACCACAAGTTTTTAGTAATATGTTGAAGCTCCCAAAGCTAACACTTACCTTCAAAGGAGAAGACTGCAAATATTTTTTGAAGAAACATGAAAATGGCCTCGATCTCTTGCTTGAGTATTTGGAGAATTCTGCGTCTGTTCCAGAAGACATAACCAAGATTCAGTTCAACTCTTTATAAAACCCCTTTTGCGAAATCGCTTGGTTGTTCACCAGGTTGATAGGTCAGGAAAACATTGCTACCATTTCTCGCATGATTCTTTATATTTTATATTTTACAGTTAAAGAACAGGTTATCTTTGACGTGGGAAAATTGATTTCCATTGAAATATCAACCCAATTATCACATTACAAAAGGGACAAGAAAATGTTTATGGCTTCCTATTTGGTATTTGCGATAGTGTATTGCTGTGAATTCCCAAAATTGACTATATGTAAGAGGATGAAATGTGAAATAGATCCAGTTACCTTATGGTATCAGGAATTGTGGAGACAGAAGAATTCTCTTTATTTTTACAAAGCTTATAATGATTTATTTTCAGTCTTCAAAGGACTGTTATTTGGTAAAAATGCCCCCAGGATATCTGACCAAACTAACAAATTCTTGGAGAAAAAGGGAATGATAGAACATATGGAAAATCACAGTGTCATCAGGATCTTATATTCCAAGGAAAATCCCTCTTTTCTTCCATACCATTTATCTCATAAATTGTTTATTATAGAAGTGACAAGGCATAACAATTTATGGCTGCATTTTTTCCACGAAAAAGGGAAAAAGAAATTCATCCCCTTGCCCTGGAAAATTGGAGATTTCATATTTAGAAACATAAATAAAATTGATGAGTTTGTGAATCACTTCAACAATGTAAATCTGAATCATGCTAAAAAGATAAATGGGTTTGACCCTAACAAAATGTTTGTGGAACATATGTTTTCAATACGATTCAACAACTCGTTCATTCATACTATCTTGAATGAAGAACAGGATAACAACCAAGACGCTTCTGTACACAATGTTGGTGACTTGGAAACATTACTTAGTACTAACGAGTTTTACAAGAAAAAAGAAAAGGGTCCCAGTGAAAAGAGTGCTCAGTCTCCAGTTGTTACTCCTAAAAATACCACATCCCGGAGAAATGCTCCAATGGATCACCCAATTAGGAATATTAACAATAGTATTTCAAGCGACGGAGGAGAGAAGAATCCCCCCCTGGAAAAGCTGAGAGCTCACATAAGCTCCCTCTAAATAAAAAAGAGGAAGAATGTAATGCAAGAGGAAGAAGACAATCTTATGGAAAATGACATCAATAGATTCTTTCTTGAAGGCATGGAGCTCAAGGCAGATATTGAGAAAATGTTTCCCACAATTGATCATCCGGGAAATATGGCCCAACAAAATTCATCATTAGAGATCATTGAGAATGAGGCCTTCAATAAGGAAGATTCATTTACTTTCCAAAGTGTTGTTTTTGACAAGGAATCTAAAAAATTGATTATATAAAAAGGTGATCAAAAAAATAAGAAGGGAAAATCTCGCTCACAGGTTGATCTAAAATATATGCGGTCATCCAAAATATCTAAATTAACAGAGAAAACGTGGATGATATTGATGATTCTATTGGTTTTCTAGAAGAAGAAAACACTAAGTTAAAAGAAAAGATCAGAGGGTTGGAAGATTCCTTAATGCCTCTTCCAATTGTTGCCAGTCCTTTGTTAACGGTCAAACCTACTACACTCGTTGTTAAGTTGAAATGATCTTCAATCCTACTCACACTAATTAGTATTTTTTGGCTCGAGGGCACATGCCTTCCATGAATATCTGCAAGACGATATAAATAACAAAGAAGGTTTTTGCATTGATGTTGTAATACCCTTTGGAATCAAATTCTCTAACATGACGGAACTGAGGAGAAGAGAGGAGGATATGCCTTCCCCAAGTCAAATAAAAAAAAAAATGCTTGCTGGAAGAAAAAGATTAAAAATTTGAATAACATTGTTCAAGCATGCAGCAAAGGCATACTGAAAAGGGAAGAATTGCTCAAGAGTGTCATGGAGATATACCTAGAAGGAGGTACTAATGAAGTACAATACCCTAAATTAATTCACAACTCAATGTTCCTAACAAAGAAACAATTTGACGAACAAGTTGAGATATTTAAAGGGTTATTAGTTGAAAATTTTTATGGCATACTCGAATATAATGAAGATGACATAGACAATTGGCTAGTGGATTATTCCATGAAAAATCAAGATATTGAGGAAGAAATACATGGTATTTCTCTTGATTTAAGAGACTTGGAAGGTGATTTATTCAACATTAAAATCTACCATGACATAAACATCTCACCAATGAAAAACTATATCGAAGAATGGTTCAAAAAATTAATTGACAAATTAACCAACAAAGGGAAAGAAACAATTGAGATGGTTCCTGTAAGAGTCGATGAAGAAAATAAAAGGAAACCAACAAGAAAGTGAATATATGAGAGATCATCATAGTAAGTTTATGTTGATCACATATTTATTTCTTTATCTGTGCTTTCATCCAGTTACTCCGCTTCTTTGACTAGAAAGGTTTAACTGAAGTCTGATAACTTCTTCCTGTCTTCTTTCCAGGTCGTGTTGTTCTATTATTTCCCACCATCCTCCTTCTACAATATTAATTCTTGTTTATATTTTCTTTATGATCCATGAGATCCCCAATCCCAGTCCTCAGGACAAACACATTTAAATTTCAAGGCTTTGTAATAGACTATATATTTTTCAGAAATTCCAAGAGAGCTATTTCAGGATCAGTTTTCATTGTGCTTTGTAACTTTGAATCTTGAGTATAAAGTATTTGATATTGATCGATAATTATATTTATTTTAGATTCCCATGTGTCCACTCCATTAAATTTCTCTTATGTATACATACCATCTTCTTTTTATTTTATGTGATCCGAAATATTTAGTTCAACTATGATGGATGTGAGGAAATTTTGTCTATCTTTTTCAAATGTATGAAGTGTATGGTTCCTGGTCATTTCTCAGGGAATATCTTTAAAAGGAAAACAAAACATTTTCTTTCTTATTATTTTTTCTTACAATCTTTATATTTATTTGATTACCACGATGGATTTCTGCAAAGTCCTATATTCTAAAAAATAGAGTCCCAAGAAAATCTTAAAATAAAGAGGAGTACCAGCTCTATAAAAATGCAAGGGGATTTGTATCCTCATGAGGCTGTCATTTCGGTCCTAACAGATTCAAGCATCAACATCTGGTAAGATGGATTTTGATAATAAGATCCTGAATACCTCAGGAGGTTGTAACTTTAGATCCAGATATCGAATTTGGGCATGTTTATAATCATTGGAAATATCTCGAAGAGAAGAATCCATCTATGGTCCTTAGGATTAGTTAATATATGAGTTTAGAAAGAGAAATATTAACATCCCAACAACCTAAGAGAGGTTTAGGGGGGCACGTGTGTCATAAAAATGAAATATTAACTCTGTTAAAAAAAAGGGCGTATTCAAGCTTTATACTTTTGGATCTAACAAAAATGGTTGTATCTTGGGAAAACAAAAACAATTTTGAGTGAAAAAAAAGTGTTTCTAACTGAAATAAGTTCTCTACATGGAATGAAATAGTCCTCTCAGCCCATATATGTATGGAAATAGTAGAACCCATAGATGTGATAACATAACTTCAAGATCTCAATCAATAATGGGAGTGGGTCTTCGAACTGGCTTTGATACCATGTTCGACAAAACAATGTATTCCCACACAAGACAAACACATTTAATAACCACCCATACAACCAGATCAAATATTAACACACCGATGTTTTTACGTGGTTAAAAATCTTGAGGAGGAAAATAGTCCATGGCCCCAACCAATGTGGCAACTTGAGGAGATATATTAATGAAAAGGAAAAATATTTTACAAGAGAGTTTCTCACAATTTATCATCAACAAATGAATCTCCATGTTATTTAAATAGAGATCATGGAACAATCAAGTGTTAACCAACATATCAATGTAGTCGTTAATATCAAGGTGAATATGAGTCGTCAGATCACTCTATGTCTAGAACATATTGTGACTGTCGGATTACATAAATATAAATGCATAATAATGCATATTAAAGAAACACACTTTTACCTAAAGACACATTAGACCAAGTTTATCTTAACTAACTCCTAAGTGTCTAAATATCCTAACATTCCAATCTAGATGCAATTATTTCAGAGGCAATGCCAATGTTTCCTCATGTTTTTCTTGTTTGAGCTATAAAATTGCATTCAATAGGATCTATTAGCACTTTTTGAGACAAGTAAGATTTAGACCATGTTTGACATTTTCCGTTGAGGACATTCTCAATTCCTTGGTATGGCATGTATAACATTATTTTTACTCCACAAAAATTCTTTATGTCTCTGTGTTCATTGTACTGAATGCATCATCTAATGTGTGGATTGTATCTTTTCTTAGGGTTTTCATTTGACCAGGAGTACCAAGAAACATATTATGATAAGTATATACCTTCAAATTTAGAAGATCTCTTAATGTACTTGTCAACAATAGAAGCACACATAATGTCTTCAAAATCATCAGGTTCCTATCATAGGAGTCTGGGTTTCATGAGAACACATGTTCTATTGTCAAATGGGGTTGTGTTAATGAATATCATTTTCCTAGAGCTAGAATACAAAGACAATGAGAGGACAATGCAAAGAACTTGTTGACTATACATGTGTTGCATATTAAGAAGTGCATTTCCAAGCTTACAAATACTTTCCAATTTTCAATCATTATTGTAGAGACATTCTTCATAGTTTTTCTTCAAACATTTTTTCATGGTGTGATCCAAATCTGTCATGTAAGAGTTGTAATATGTTGCTATAGTGTAGTCACCTAATATGAACCATGCATCTATATTTGCATGCAATAGTTATAGAATTTTTTTAGCAAATGCATTTATCCATGTGTATAAGGGATAAAAGAGAGGAATACAAGATTAAAATGTATTAATCTAAAAGAGAGGAATACAAGATAAAAATGTATTAATCTCTAGTTAATTTTAAGTCAAATACGAAGATATTGAAAGGAGTGTTTTTAGGATACATTTTTTTCTTCCAAAAAGAAAAAAGATTGTTTGTTTTTCATTGCTAATGTTGCCATCATGCTATAATGGATGGAGTATAACATTTTATCCATTAGAGGAAGTAGGAAATTAAATATACAATTTGATCATTGATCTATCTTTCAAGTTTTAATGTGGTGATGAGTTTGAATCTTCAAAATATATTTGTTAACCTATGTTGAATCAAAAGATATATATTTATCAAGAAATTGTTCAATCTCTTCATTATATTCTTGGCCAAATTGGTGCATCTCAAATC
This sequence comes from Picea engelmannii, assembly GCA_009831015.1. Classification (NCBI taxonomy): domain Eukaryota; kingdom Viridiplantae; phylum Streptophyta; class Pinopsida; order Pinales; family Pinaceae; genus Picea; species Picea engelmannii. The sequence continues at coordinate 648,222 of ML784620.1, read as the reverse complement.
CAAAGTAGTCCATGTTCATGTTCATTGCCTCTATTTTGGAATTAAGTAATGAAGAAGTAGTGTATCATTTCTCCAAATAGTTCACTATTGGTTAATAACAACAATCTTTTGAAAGTTGTTAATATATATTTATAATAGCAATTAGAAATGACATGATGATTTATAATCAATGAATATATAGTATTTTTAGAAATTATCTCTTCAAGTTTGTTTGAGTTCTTGTTTTTTTATTTATTCTAGTGCATGGCACAATAAATCCCAAATATTTTTAGCATTTGTAAAAGTGACAAAGAATGTAGGAGGACCAAGTTGTTCAAGCACTGCAAACACATTTTTTTCATGGTTTCAAGATAGTCATGTGAAATACGTATTCTTTTGAGGTAAGAATATGCAATCAAGGGTTTTGATACTTTGTCAAGGTTGTTTTTGTACTTTATATTATTTGCAACCAAGTTTGTGCCTTTTATCTCTCATTTTCATACAAAAATCTAGGCACAATTCAAGATTTGGCATATAAGAATGCAAATTGCTTTGAAAAATATATTTTTAATGTGTGTTACAAAGTCTTTTGTACCATGCAAAAAATATCCCATTGTGTTATTCGCTAGTAAGAGAAATGATTCACAATGTCATCAAGTTGAATACATCCATGAAATTGTGTAGAGAATTTTATATTTTAAAAAACGTTGTCTTGGGAAATTACCAATGGCTTGAATGATGTAGATGGTGCACTTTGTAAAATTATGTTGTCTAAGTCATCTATTACATGAGCTTCATCTACTATCATTTTAAATATTGGTTCTAGATCTTCGATGTTAGCAACATTTCTTGTATAGGGGTGTTTTCCTCTCTGATTTTAGGCTTTTGGTGTAAACGCATAGAAGTGGGGTTTTGAAAACCGGTCGGATGAGTTTTATTCAAAGGCCATAGACATAAGCGCCGAGCGCAGCCCATAGAAGAAGTCCATTTCGGACATAAATCAAGCGACGAAGCATATCAACGGTCATCGGGATTTCGGGGCTACCAAGTTACCCGATATATAGCATCAGAGAAAGCGCCTATATTTCGAGATTAAATTTGTGTCGTCCGATCTAGTGACGCATGGCGCAAGATCTAGTCACGTCAACATATCTGCATTTGGGAGTTCGAAGGGTGAGGGTTTCACGTCGTTCTACATCTCGAAACGCTGATAATCGCCTTTGAAGCTAAGCCTATGGTCCTAGCACCCAGTCACGTCAAGTGAGCCTGGTAATGGAGGCAGCCCTCTTCTAACATCAAATACCATCTCGACCGTTCTGTTGGAGGACACGCGAAGTACATCCGTGCTTTTTCGGTTTGGTCAATCGGGATTTTGAGGAAAATTGCATCATGCACCTTCGGTACCAGAAATCTTGAAAGGATTGGGACCGTCCCATCTGAAGGACACACGACGCAATAGCTGAGCCACGAGTGGGGCCCTTCAGGATTTTCATGATAAAAGCGTCGAGGTCATCTCAGTCGTTCATCCATCAACGAGGCTTGGACACATTTAATTTAAAGAGGGCGCAGATTTGGACGATCGTGATCCAGGCACTCAAATTCACGGACGGAGTCCAATTCCGCACCCCCTCTGTCATTCTGGCTTTAACGAGAAGGGGGGGTCTGGAATCGGAGATAATGTATGAGCGCATCTGGATGACCCAAGTATCGGCGCTTAGATATACGATCTGTATTGAATTCCGGACCCCCCCATCGGTTCTGCCTTTAATGGAGGGAGGCGGGTCCGGAATGAAATTTCACTCTAGCGGGCCCCCTTTCCTGTCATGTCACTGTCTGAGTCATCCTCCCCATTGCCACTTGTTCTCCACCTACCGCCACCCTCTTCCCCCGTCATCTGTCCAACTTCCCTCTTTCCATCCACATGGCCCCTCCTCAACTCATCGCCCTCTCGTCTCGTGCCATATGTCCCTCTCACTCCCAGTCACCTCCACTTGTATGATCATTCCTTTTACTCTGTGTCCACTTGTACCCCCACACTCCACACACCTTCTTCCTCTTTCCTTTTCAGACCGCATGACATTCCTCAGCTTATGTCACAGCTCCTGTTTCCTCTCCATCGCCTCCACCATGTGGATGCCATCACTCCCATCATACCCCTTTTCACATCCACCATAGGGGTCCCTCGCAGCAGTCCAGTGAAGCAATATCCAAAGAGAGACCATTCAGCTGATCCAGGTGGCACCATTAGGAGACCTCCACGTCCCAGAAGGTAGGGTTGATCGAGGCTGTCCCCAGTCCCAAGAAAGCAGTTATTGTGGTTGTTGCTGGTGGTTGAGCATCATCTCCGCATAAAAAAAAGTCCAACAAAGGAGTAAAGCTGGTCGATTCATCTGTAGCAGGACAGTCCAAAATCTAATAGCATTTGTCTTGGGTGCACGATCGGCCAGAGTCTGCATGCGCAGACTCTCAGAAGACATGCAGACACAATGTTTTTAATGCAACGTCTTGTTTTTGTTGTTGTTGTTGTTTTGAGTATATGTAGGAATTTTTTCCATTTTTGTAAGCATCAAGGGTTGAGCAAGGCTCCCGGTTGTAAAACTTTAATGAAGCACTATTATTCTAGTTATGCATGGACTTTTGAGACTTCTTGCCTTATGAATGTCAGTTTCTTTCGCGTCTTTGTTTACATTGTGTTAGAACAACTCGGAATTGGAGGATCTAGTCGAGTTGTAACTGTTATAGGATGATGTAGGTTGGATCACTGTAATAGTTGCATTGTTTCTAATCAGTCCCTGTGATTTTCTTAGCACTGAATGACTTGGAATTGGAGGATCCAGCCAAGTCCCCCTTTCAGTTTCTTGAAGCCATGAACCAAGAGGATCTTGCATTCAAAGTTTTTCTTCTACAAACTGTTGAAAGGCCTGTTGCCTGAGGTAGTTTGCTCACTCTTCTTACCAAGTCTTCCACCTGATCATCTTTTAATCAACTCACTAATTGAAGTTATATCAAGACCTCCTTTGTTCCTTACATACCAGACTCAGTTCCCGAGTTAGAGAGATATCTTCCCGAGTCTCTACCCATTTGATCACCCATTAAAAAAATCGTGACATAAAACTGATGGGTGTTGGGCTCTGCTCCTACTGCAATCTAGGAGTGACTTCTGACACTAACATTTCTGGAGCCGTTGCCAGGGATGAAGTTGAAGATTTTCCCTAGGCAGAACGACATTGAGCCTCTAACTCTAAAGGTGCATCAGACATCAGATCCCTTCAATATTTCTACTGTGCACCTGGTGACTCCACTGTGGCGACTCCAAGGTTTCCACATCACTGTTTCAGCTATGGCTACTTTAGCATGCCTGAAAGTTGACCCAAAGGAGCTTTCTCGAGAAGGTTTCAGCAGCTGCTTTCTCAGCCTGAGAAGCTTCCGGGGGTAACAACAATGTAAGATCTGGCCTTTGATGGTGAATAAGGACCAGACACATTCGAAGCTACGCATCTTTCACCTGGAGACTCCATGATTCAAGGATCGATTGGCGACTCCACTGGTTTGATATGGATAAAATCCTTGCTCACAGGTTTGCTCCTTTTAACTTTTCTGCTATTCCTGGTTTTCCTAATGTTGTCCCCTCTCCGAATGAATGGGGCGATTATTTTCCCAGATTTGGAAACTGTGAAGGGGACAACCCTTCTCAACACCTTAGCGAGTTTCATGAACTCATGTGTCAGTGGGAGATACATCATGAGGATGTATTACTAAAGATGTTCATGTTCTCGTTAGCAGGGGAGGTGCGTAAATGGTATCATTCTTTACCCCCTGCTAGCAGTTCTTCACTCAGTGAATTCCATGTAGCTTTCACTGCCTATTGTCAGAAGCTGTATCCCTCTGAGTTGATTTTTCATAACTGTTGTGAGGGATACTACAACTCTATACAAGAGAAAGTTGTTTCTGACGTACGCTGTGGGGATGATCCTGATGACCTGGATCAGGACTCAGTCCTTTCTCCTCCCCATTCGTCTACATAAGAGGCAGGTTATGAAGGTAATGAAGATCCCAGGGAGGGAGGAGATGCCCTGAGTGAGCTGATGGAGCAGGCAGTATCTCTCACTACCCAACGTGCAAAATTGGAATCTGATGGCAATGAAGAGGAATTTCCAGTCTTCGAGGCAGATGATCTAAGTAGCTCTTTTGAAGAGATTATCGAAGATTTCTTAGATGCATTAGCATCTGCCCCTGATGAGCCTGTTGTCTCATAATTAAATGAAGAAGATGAGGAAGAGAAGAATTTACCTGGGGGGGATGTTTATGATGAATACGAAGCTGACCTAGGAGAGATCCAAGAAGAGGAGGAAGAACCAGAAGGGAAGTTGACCGTGCATTTCATGTTCTATCCGGAGCCAGTCAATGAGTATCCACCGCCTGAGATCAGTGAGCCTACAACAATTGTCTACTCACCTATGCTTGTCAAAGAGATTCAACCACATGTGAGCAACTCTGTAGCAGAGGAGGCTGCCTGTCACCAATTTTATGAAATTCTCTACTCATTCTATGACCCTGTCGGTGAATACATGGAGTGGCATGTCCTTTATGCCTTGGAACTGCCCTATTTCGTATCAACTTCATCCTGTGAGGAGAAGTTGAAGAGTGTAGTCGTTCTGTTGTCACGGTTACACTATCTGCTGGTGATCATCGACAGAAGGAAGGAGCTTCTATCCATGAAGTTTCTTGAATGGCTATGGTGGAAGTTTTCTTTCACCTAGCCCCATGTAAAGTATTTTATTAGTATTAGGACTATACATAAATAATCTCCTTTGAGCATGTATCCTTATTTTTTTTTGCTTTTACTTTTTGGCCTGTATTTTCAGCAGGGGGTGTTTTGAGCTTGACTCCATAGCCCAACAACAAGGCACTGAAACTACAAAATGAGTCCTTAGAGCATCACAGGGACGACTCTATCCCCCATGGAGCCTAATGTTAGCAACATTTCTTGTATAGGGGTGTTTTCCTCTCTGATTTTAGGCTTCTGGTGTAAACGCATAGAAGTGGGGTTTTGAAAACCGGTTGGATGAGTTTTATTCAAAGGCCACAGCCATAAGCGTCGAGCACAGCCCATAGAAGAAGTCCATTTCGGGCTTAAATTAAGCGACGAAGCAGATCAATGGTCATTGAGATTTCGGGGCTACCAAGTTACCCGATATATAGCGTCAGAGAAAGCGCCTATATTTCGAGATTAAATCTAGGTCATCCGATCCAGTGACGCATGGCGCAAGATCTAGTCACGTCGGCATATTGGCATTCGGGAGTTCGAAGTGTGAGGGTTTCACATCGTTCTACATATCGAAATGTCGATAAGTTCCTTTGAAGCTAATCCTATGGTCCTAGCACCCGGTCACGTCAAGTGAGCCTGGTAATGGAGGCAACCCTCTTCTAACATCAAATACCATATCAACCGTTCCGCTGGAGGACACACGGCGTACATCCGTGCTTTCACGGTTTGGTCAATCGGGATTTTGAGGAAAATTGCATCGTGCACCTACGGTACCAAAAATACCAAAAGGATCGGGATCGTCCATCTGAAGGATACACGGCGCAATAGTTGAGCCACGAGTGGGGCCCTTCAGGATTTTCATGATAAAAGCATCGAGGTCATCTCAGTCGTTCATCCATCAGCAAGGCTCAGACACATTTAATTTAAAGAGGGCGCAGATCTAAACGGTTCTGATCTAGGCACTCAAATTCACGGACGAAGTCCAATTCCGCATCCCCTCCGTCATTCTAGCTTTAATGAGAAGGGGGGGTCCGGAATCGGAGATAATGTATGAGCGCATTTGGACATCCCAAGTCTCAATGCTTAGATCTGCGGTCTGTATTGAATTCCTCCCCCCCCCCATCGGTTCTTCCTTTAATGGAGGGAGGGGGGGTCCGGAATGAAATTTCACTCTAGCGGGCCCCCCTTCCTGTCATGTCACTGTCTGAGTCGTCCTCCCCGTTGCCACCTGTTCTCCACCTACCGCCACCCTCTTCCCCCGTCATCTATCCAACTTCCTTCTTTCCATCCACATGGCCCCTCCTCAACTCATCACCCTCTCGTCTCCTGCCATGTGTCCCTCTCACTCCCAATCACCTCCACTTGTATGATCATTCCTTTTACTCCGTGTCCACCTGTACCCCCACACTCCACACACCTTCCTCCTCTTTTCTTTTCAGACCGCGTGGCATTCCTCAGCTTATGTCACAACTCCCATTTCCTCTCCATTGCCTCCACCGTGTGGACGTCATCGCTCCCATCATAACCCTTTTCACATCCACCATAGGGGTCCCTCGCAATAGTCCAACGAAGCAGTATCCAAAGAGAGACCATTCAGTTGATCTAGGTGGCACCATTAGGAGACCTCCACGTCCCAGAAGGTAGGGTTGACCGAGACTGTCCCCAGTCCCAAGAAAGCAGTTATTGTGGTTGTTGTTGGTGGTTGAGCATCATCTCCACCATAAAAGGAAAGTCCAGCAAAGGACTAAAGCTGGTCGATTCATCTGCAGCAGGACAGTCTGAAATCTGATAGTGTCTATCTTGGGTGCATGATCGGCCAGAGTCTGCATGCGCAAACTATCAGAAGACATGCAGACATAATGTTTTTAATGCAACGTCTTGTTTTTGCTGTTGTTGTTGTTTTGAGTATTTGTAGGCGTTTTTTCCATTTTTGTAAGCATCAAGGGTTGAACAAGGCTCCCAGTTGTAAAACTTTAATGAAGCATGGTTATTCTGGTTATGCATGGAATTTTGAGACTTCTTTCCTTATGAATGTTAGTTTCTTTCGTGTCTTTGTTTACCCTATGTTAGAACAACTCAAAATTGGAGGATCCAATCGAGTTGTAATTGTTATAGGATGATGTAGGTTGGATCACTGTAACAGTTGCATTGTTTCTAATTGGTCCTTGTGATTTTCTTAGCATTGAACGACTTGGAATTGGAGGATCCAGTAAAGTCCCCCTTTCAGTTTCTCGAAGCCCTGAACCAAGAGGATCTTGCATTCAAACTTTTTCTTCTACAAACTGTTGAAAGGCCTGTTGCCTGAGGTAGTTTGCTCACTCTTCTTACCAAGTCTTCCACCTGCTCATCTTTTAATCAACTCACTGACTGAAGTTAGATCAAGACCTCCTTTGTTCCTTACATACCATACTCAGTTTCTGAGTTAGAGCGATATCTTCTCGAGTCTCTACCCATTTGATCACCCATTAAAATAATCGTGACATAAAACAGATGGGCGTCGGGATCTGCTCCTGCTGCAATCTAGGAGTGACTTCTGACGCTAACATTCGGCATCATCAAAATAACACATACATAAGTTTTTGTGTCTTGAATTGTTTCTAAGTGGACCTGAATTGCTTTTATTGCTTTCATGCATTTCTATTGGCTTTGACTTGCAAACGATTATTATTTTCATATTTTTTTGTTTTAGATGGTGCAACATTACAAATGTCTTCTTAGGAATTTGCACTACACTACTTTTTAGCATTGTATTGAATGCTTTCCTAGAGTGTTGCAATTGTGTTACAATTCTTTTTCTTCTTATTACTTTATTTCTAAGAATGAATTTCTCTTTTTTTCAACGTTTTGTGTGTCTAGTTGCGTAGTTTAGTTGATTGTTTAGTATAGGATGAGAAGAAAATTTACCCCATTGTTTTCTAGCATCTCTCTAGGTATTGATTTATATTTGTTTGTTTGTTTTTCAATAGGATCATTCATTGAACCAATGTATACACTCCCACCAGTCTCTTTAGAATAGCATTGGAGAAATGATTGGAAATGTGCATGCAAAGAAGTCAAAACATGTTTCATGAGGTATAACAATCTAGAAGAAGGTTGTGTTGAGTAGAATCATATAAAAATTACTTTTTATTTGACACTCTAGATGTGTATGTTAATGTTAAACAATTCACACAAGAATTGAATTGAAAATTCACATCCTTCTATGTTGCATTTTTTTGTACAAGATTGAAAAATCAATAACATAAGCTTACTAATTGGCAATAAAGCACTCTTGTCTAATAATTATATTAATAAGGTATCTATTTAGGCACATAGTGTTAATGTTTATGCCATTATTATAGTTCTTTACATTTCATAAGATAAGAGCATAATAATAACAAGATCACTGAGAAATACACATCCACAATAGGCACAACATTTATCCTGGGAAACCCTCTAGGGGAAGAAAACCCAGCAAAACTTCCTTATCATAAATAGCTTATACAATGTTCAAGAGATAACCCAACCAATACAGAAAAAGTCCTCCTCTAGAGATGCACCACCCTTCTTCTCTTTTATCCAACTTGTAAATGCAGCTTGCCTCATAAGATAATGAGCAAGTGAAGTGTGTGTTAGAAGTGAGGCGCTAGCCTCTTATTTATATCAATCTGGCACGTGTGAAGATTCACCATCTGGAAAGGCCGACCTCTCACTCTGTGTGGGTAAACCCACCTTTAATTAATTCTGGCCCTTTCATTATAACTGCTGGGGCCGACTTCTTATTCTGCACTTTGTAATTGTCCGATGACCAATCTGTAAAAGGGGATTTGGTCCTTATACAATTACCGACATGATTAATCCTCAATGGGGATTAATCCAATAACAATAATAATAATAATAATAACATGATTAATCCACAATGGGGATTTAATCCAATAACAAAATAATAAGAATGGTCTTCGCAGTTACATTATTTCAACACTCCCCCTTAACAAGAAGGGTATTCTTCATCAGTCTTCATCAGCATCAGGCGAGAGAGGTCTGCATCATCGGTGGCATCTCGAGGACAGTATCATCAATATCATCTTGAACATATGTCTAACACATTTACGAGTCATCGTAAGTTTTCTTCATCAACAACATCATCATTCTCAAAAGAATGCTATCATCATCTGCATCAAACATGTATCAGTAAAAATGATACCTCATTACAGCACTAGGCTGTCACATCACAGTACTACACTAGCTTAACATCACAGCTCAG
>ML784620.1:584444-613081 GCA_009831015.1 Picea engelmannii | reverse complement strand
GAGAGAGAGAGAGAGAGAGGTAGTCTAGGAGGTTAACATGGCATCACCTTGGGGTGAAAGGTGTACCTATAATTCCATATCAGTCGCCAAATTAGAAGAAAACAATCATTTTTCTCAAAAAATTACATTGTTTTTCAGGTTATGTTTTTGCAGTGCATTTTTTAGGCCCTAAATAGGGATTTTTTTTAAGGATGGTGTTATCAATGGAAAATGGATCACTACAAATACAAAGAATGGATGAAGAAAAAATTAACACAAACACAACATACTACAAATATCCATGGAAGGATTACACTCAGTTTGGCAAGACAATCATAAAACTATGTAAAAGTGGTTTTGGAAATCCGTGCACATTCAGCCAAAGTAGCGCACACACATCCACATGGGATAACACAATGTAGGATGTGCATAGTGCATGGAGTGCATGACTAAGAGTCTAAAGATGCACGCGAACACAGAAATGATGCATTGATGAGTTTCGTCGGGCCTCAACCACTTTTGGGATGAAGGGGATTTCCCCCATACCCAAAATCACCCCCAAATTTCTCCTTGGGATCATTGAAAATGATGGGAAGTACCTCTAAGGGCCTCCCATTCACATTTGGAACTATTTAAGAAAATTCTTTCCATCCTCCTATAAATAAAGAGTTATTATATGCAAAAAATAAGAAGCATTTGAGTATTGTTATGTTGCTCATTTTTATCTCTGGGAGGCCATATTCCTCTTAGAAAGATTTGGGAATCCATAGAAAGTGTTAGGACTCTCTCATATTGAGTAATCCATCATCCTTATCTTCACCATTTTCCTTTGTTAGCCATTGATAGTAGAAACAAGACTTTGTACTTGGGGACTCAATGGACTTCCCAAGGAGGAAGAGGGGACTCATAGGTTCCCATATTTCTCCCAGGAGTATCAAGTCGAAGATCAATTTACTTGGTATATATCTCTTGTGTTTTCTTTGTGCATCCATTTGAAGTTACTATTTGCTTAGTTTAGATTTAATTCATTTTTGTTTATTTCGTGTTCCTTTATGTTAGCTGAGCCACTAACCAACTAACTCTCTAATGTGATTTCTGGATAGCCTAACTAGATAGTTAATGGACCTCCTTTTGCTTACCCTTGTGAAAAAAGGAACCCAATATATCGGAGACCATACTGTGGATTTGAATTAAAATTCTCTTCAATTAGTTTGTTAGAGTTTTCTTTCTTACTTTTTTGCATGTGCAGGGGTCAAAACCATCCTAATCTCACCCTTTGAGAGCAGGAATTCACCCCACAGTAAGAAAATGTTTTCAAAATATACGTCCCACCAAATTATCTACATGCACGCTAGTTTGGGACGAACAAATGCATGTTTCATGCACTTCTGCACTTTGTCAGAACTCTCCAACTGCGCGGTCTACGTGTTGTGCATGATTGTTTTTTATTCTGTCAGGCACTTGTCTTATTTTTGCAAAATTGTAAGGCTTGAGTCTCGCACTGCCACTCAGTATTTTAGATTTGATTTTAGCACTTTGTAAAATCCACCACAAGGAGGATGTGATCTCATTATTGCATACATAAACCCCACATCACACATAGATAATTAGAGAGATTAAAAAGAACCATGATATTTTTGATTTCCTTGGTTTCCACGTGGATGGCTTAAAAGGTTTTTTGCATTTGAATCTCAGAATAAAGATTTCATTTTACAAAGTCATCACATTAAACTAGGACTAGAAGACCATCTAAACCAATCTTGGAGTATGCTCTTTCCTTGCACCTTAGTGTTATCTTGGAAATAAAAAAAATAGGTTTCTTATATAAGTGTCCATCTCCCTTGGTAAATCAAATCACTTTCAAAAAGAGGCCAATCCTCTCAACTCACTTGTTGAAAATTGTTCTTAAAAGAGTTGTAAGGGCCCATATGCCCACATGCATGCAATTCTAGGATAGCTTTCAAATTTTTAGAGTAAGTCACCTAAGGAGTTTAAAGAAGTTTGCAAGGGCCCACACATGCCCACATGCTCACAATCTAGGACTAGTTTCAATTTTTCTAGATTACAAAACACCTTAGGATGATAAAGGGTCCAAGTAAGGATTATCATATCTGCTATGATAGTGTAGGATCTCATTTCGTTTGCAAGGTTCATTTTAAACAAATTTAGTAAGTTATATAAACAAAATAAGTAAAGGACCACACGATGTCCACCATGCTAAAACCTTGAATTTAATTTATTAAAAAATTGTTTCACCATCACCACTCCTTGCACAGACTCTCACTCATTCAAAAACCTTTTTTCTAGAGACTTGAAACTCCTGTGGGCTTCATTTGTTTAGAAAAGGGTCTTTTCGCACACCTTCATAAAGAACGAAGTTGTTCCATGACCCCAAATTCACATCCCTCTTTCACATTCTAAAAGCAACCACAATCAACCCACTTTCTAACCTCCACAAGAGGAACAAAAAATAATTTGGTATTCTAAGTTACGATTTTGAGGATAGGGATCCAAATAACTCCCCATCATCATTTCCCATTGGAAACTTAGAAATTTTTGAATTAGGGTGCCAAAATCCTCCCACTCAAGAATTCTTATACCATAAGGCAAGGAGACACCTGTGAAGGGTCAAAGGCTGAGGTCCACTTGTTATGTGCGTATCTCCTTGGGTCACCCAACCCTTGGAAAGCATCCATCCTATGACTGATTTCTGAGGCCGGAAATCTAAATGTCGTTCTTGATGGAGGTATATTAGTAGCCAAAACTTAGGATTTATCTACCCAAGGTGGTGGTTGTGGGTTGCAATCACACCTTAGTGATATTTTGAATGATTGTTGGGAAATATTTCTAGTACTTTCAGGATATGCCCCCATTCATCCCTCATTGTAACTGATTGTTCATCCCTTCACTAGTTTCTCCTCAAGTGGGTTCTGATCCCACTGTTGAGAGAATTTTTGGAGGTCTAGTGTTTTTTGAGAGGAAGGACATTACATTAGATAAGACACATGCATTTGTTATTTGATATTTATTCACCCACGAGGAGTTACAAAAAAACCAAACCAATTTTCACATTTTCTTGATGAATACATTGTGTAAAGTAATTTGAAAGCAGTTTGTCCTATCATTCCTCACCATTGTTTACACACGCCCACTTATAAGCTAGAATTATAGGCAGGGATGATTTTAAGGATGGAAATTTATTTTATAATGTAGAAACCTTGGCGAATATTACTAATCCTTCATATGTCAACTATAAATGTTTGGCGATATTTTTTTTTAAAATATTCAAATTTCTAAGTATTTTATATATTTTTTATAACATTTTGGTGATTTTTAAGGTAAAATAATTTTATCCTATAGAATTTGGGCGAATCATTTTTAAAATAGCGAATCTCGTTTTTCAAAAAATCATGGAAAATTATCCCATGAGCGAAATTTAGCCCCTAAAATCATCCCTGATTTATAGGGGAACCATAGTATCCCCATCATTCTATACGCTTGAGAAATTTACCCCAAATTTTGGGTGGTATTCCTAATTTCACCGAGACATCAACAACACCATCGCATACACCAGTTAGTGCTACGGTACTAGCCTCAATATTAATATGAGCCACTGTTCTCGGAACCAATATCCCAATAACTCACAAACAAACCCTCCACCACAAAGAGGCAGAGCCCAAAATTTTTCAGAAAGTATAAGCTCCCAAGGAACCACTTCCTCCCATAACATGGCAATACCCACTCCTATCATGCCTTTTTTGGCTTCACTGGATACCCCTGATCTAACTAAACTGACAAATGATCCCATATTACACGACCCCACTTGGTCAAATATGCCCACAAAACTACCTTCAAGCATCCCTAAGTTTGAAGGGAAAGTCAGAGAGGACCCCACCAACCATGTCATGTCCTTCCACTTGTAGTGTTCTTCCAATATCATAATGGAAGATTCCATCTGTCTATGGTTATTTTAGAGAATCCTCATTGGTACAATGGCCAAATGGTATGTGGACAAGAAGTATGAAGCCCACTCAACATTTGAATCACTAGCCAAAGCATTCATGTCATTTTTTCAACTTCCCATTCGTCATGATATTGGGTCTGAAATCATGTCAAAATGAAAACAAAACATCGCTACTCACATTTCAGACCATACTCTTGAATGGTGTAGATGTCAAAACCTTTGTAAATCAGACACCACCCACAACAAAGGATAGATTGGTTCCTCTAATCGCTTGTTCCTACCCTCGCTAAAGATATGGCCAAAACCCTCCCCCAAACTGAATATGAATCCATCAATAAGGCACAATAGTTTGACCTCATCTACTCCCAATCAAGGTACCTATACATAGTCCTTACAGATGCTCATCATCCTTTTCCCTTCAATCAAGACAAACCTGGAACATCATGCACTGTTGATGGGTTGATTGGCTCCATGTCTCATATTCAACCACACACACATATGGTACCTATATATGGAACCAATCCATACTTTCAACCATATGGGGTAGCTTCATATTACCCTCCCCCATCCCCCCACCACCATTCATGGCACCTCCTCTTCCTCCCATGGGTACCCATATACCCACATCCCTTCCCTAACCAATCCCTATCCCACCACTGGTTCCTCCACCAACAATGTCCTATCCACCTAGTAATAATGGATCCACCTCCACTTATTACAACCCATATGGACCCCCAGAATGTAACCCATACTATCCCTTCCTAGGTCCACCAAAACCTGTCGCACGCCCACATGAACAACACCAGGTGGGGATCAATTTCATCCAACCTTCCCCTCTTCAATAGGTTCAAGATTTTGAAAAGTTGAATATGACCAATCCACCTCACCAAACCAACAATACTCAAAATAAAGGAAAGAATAAGAATCGAGGACAAGGAGGGAACTCCCCTCAACAAAACCCCCAAGTTGGGGGAAACCAACTCCAACCTAACCAAAACTCACAAGGGAGAAATAATAATGGCCAACCACAATGAGGGAGAAATAACAACCTTCAAACCAATTAATATTGTGCATTATGTGGTGATATGGGCATTACACTCACCATTTCCCTTAAATATCCAACTATAAATGGATGAAGGACGCCATAAATCCTTAGCGGGCTCCCAAACCTAATGGTTTGCCTCAGGGGCCTCCCACTTATATACCACGACCACCATCAGTGGTATTACAAAACCCTATCCCACATCAAGGAGTCATTAATACTCAACCAAAGGGGATCCAACGCCCACACCCACAGGGGAAGTTCCCACAGCCATGATGCAACCCCCCTACTCCCCGTAGGGATGCACGACCTCTTGGTCAAAGGATCTCTGATTCTTGAGTCCGATGACTCTCTGAAACCTTAATGGTTTCCTTTTGTATCAAGACACAGGCCCTTTTGTCTTCTTGGTGCAAGTCCAATAGAACCCATGAACTTCCCTTTCTCTCTGCTACAAAATATCAGAGTGTTGAGTGATAGCTCCTTCTCAGATAAGCCATCTCTTTAATGTGACCTTGGGTGATGACCACACGATTGAGGGTGCACCCACAAGTAGTTTAGAGTTAAACTAATTTTGATCCTAAAATTCTCCTACGACTTCCATGTGCCCCCTTGACGGAACCACGATTTGAATTGCGTCCCTCCCTTGATATCTTAAACTCCTCACAATTTATTTCTCTACAATACTACGGGATCTTACGATCTTACGATCTTGATGATAAAATCTAAATTGACGATCAGATCTGCGCCCTTCAAATCTATGGACCAGATCTATTTACTTTGAATCAACGGTCGATATCTCTTCGCAATTCCTGGGAACTCAAAATCTCAAACCCATATTCCTTTGTATGTCAATCTCTCAGAGTTGACAATCTGTGGACACCTGTCCTGCTCGATCAACAGTTCTTCTCTCACTATGGATGTTTGACCTTTCAACTCAGATCAATGATCCTGCGACCCTCTTCTTGATCGACGGTTGAGATCTCTTTCGGGTGTTCAAACTTCTTAAACCTCAAATCTCAAACTTCATTTTCCCTAATGGATTTTACTCGGAGTCTGTGATCCACTAATGTGTGTCCTCTTGATCTAATGATCGAGGATTTATTCGAGTCTTTACCTGGAATGCATGGATATACACCATGTCCCTCTTAGATCCAACAACTACAAATCACTTTGGGACTTTACCCGGAGTTCACGAATTCACGCCACATCTCCCTTAGATCTCACGATCCAGATCTTACTTCAGGTCTTCGCACTCTGACGATCTAAGTTCTCAAACTGAAAAAGCCCACTTCAACTTTCCTGGAGCTCAAGATCTGCAGCTAAGTGTCTCCTCACAGATCAACGACTCTCATCTCTTTGGGTATTCGGGCTTCAGATGTTTCAATGCTTCAACCTCAACCTTCCTCTAGATCTTCCGACCTATTAACACGTATCCTCCTGGATCAATGATCCATATTCTCTCTGTCCCTCTGGCTCTTCACGCTTCGGGAATCTCAGATTTCAAACTTTCCTCCTCTCGAATGCACGATATCTAATGGCTCATATCCAATCTGGTGATTCGACATTTGAATTTTACCCCGAACAATCTTACAGCTTCTGTATCTTCCTATGATCGGACGACTGAGATTCTACTTCGGGTTTTCGGCTCTTCGGGCTTTGGAAATCTCAAAGTTCAACCCCAATAGGTTCTCTCTCCTTTTTCCTACGAAGTTATAAGTTCTTGCACCTTCCTCTGATCCGACGACTGTCGATCCTCTTCACTGCAATCCAACGCTCATGGTCGCTCCTCCTCCTGAGCTTATAATATCTCCCCACTTGGAAGATTTATCAATCTTCAAAGGTTTCAAACTTTTGTTCTTTCTATGAGTCCGACTTTGGGATCTCGTCAACACTTGGGAAAAGTTTTATCTCTTCTAAACTTCTATCCTTGAAAGGATTTCTATCTCCCATTCACACCTTGCATTCTCAGGATTTTGATAACTCAAATCGAAGGATTTCTTGGAAATAAATTCTTCTCTCCCACCTGGCATTCCTCTGTGTTGGTTTTTCGAAGCTTGGTCATTCCTTGATGCTGTGCACACCTTGCTTTTGGTCTAAGTTTCTCTTGTCCCATATGAACTTCTCTGAGCCACTCTAGGACTCAGTCGATTCACTCCTTGTGTTCGAGATGCACACCTTACATACGAGTGTCAGAAGAGAAGCAATTGAAACTCATCCAATTTTGTCATGAACTCATACAATCAATCTCTCGAACAACCATGCATGAATGAAAATTAAAATAACCAAACAAATAGAATATCACAGTCATCTGATCATACATCCAATGAACACAGTCCAAGGATTTGGGACAATTTTGTCTATTCTATTCATTCATGAAAACAAATTACATAGTGTTTCTTCTACTCTACTCTACTCTAATGATCTCTCTGATCTCTATCTCATTCTCTCTAATCTGTCTATCTGTTGCAATACAAAAATGAAATAACTATCTAAGGACTGGCTCTACGAGCTCTGTCATCCTATCTAAAATCTATCCTATCAATTCAAATGTATTACCTACTTTTTCCTATTACAATAACTACCAATTATTTCTAGATAGAGTCAACACTTCATATATGCAATCTCTTATAGTCCATAAGACTTTACATACAACTTACAATTTTAAAATTTTGTTTACAAAATATCCCAACAATCGATTTATCTTTGAAATAAATGTTTGATTTGAAACTCAGTCCTCCTGAGATGTCATTCATTCACCTCCATGCGTACATTGTTGACTTGGAAGGCGATGTTCCTGCATCACCCCAACCCCACCATCATTGTTGTGTGTGTTGTCCTGACCAATGGATTAGAGATACCAAACCCCCCGTCCATCGAGAACTCATCAAACTCCACCACTACTCCTTCCCCTCTCACATCGATACTTCCTGACAAACTACCCATACAAACTCCTCAGGATGAAACATCGAAGAGTCTATCGCCTGTGGGTAAAATCCTTGCTTGGTAGACAGTCCTACAGGCCATAACGCAAATACCCTTATTTTATCCTCCCTCGGGAGTAACAACATATCTAGTTGTTTCTACCCTCACCTTACCAAATATGTTCATTGCCATCCTTGTATGGTATCTAGAACCACCAGCTATGGTACCATGTTTATCTCTTCCACCACAACCTACAGTCCCACTAACGCGATCAGTGGCTCATCCATCCACTCACCCAATCGGTCACACAATTGGAGGCAATAATACCACCACAGGATATGTTACCTCGAGAACAGGGGGCACTACCACAAACCAATGCGACAAACACAAAAATAAGGAACCTTCTCTCCCTTCCCCACCTCGCATACCTCCCCCATGCGCATTATGCAACACCGTTGGACACCCTACCAATATCTACCCCACTTTACCTGAATTACATAATCTTATTCCAAAACCCATAAGCATACCACTACTCCCTACACTAGTCGCCCCACAAACCTCCTTGAAACCTTCTTCTTCCAAACCTCCCAGTTTGAAAACGAAGCTTGCTTGTACCATTTGTTCTCAATACAACCATTACACAAACCATTTCACGGTCCTCCCTCAGTTTTGGGATACTCTAGCAATAGTACACCTAATCACATTACCCACATCTTCTTTTCTATCATTGATTACTGACATTCACTATATTTCTATGTCGGTAAACGAGCGCATGTGATGCCCTTGCGCATTTTTTCACTAGATGGATCATTACACATATTGATGACCACTCATCATTGAGGGATGCCCACACTGTAGGGATTTCATCACACCCATCCCACCAACCATACCAGCCTTGATGAACCTAGTTGTGAACGACCACCATCCAAGTAGACATGGCATACATCCCCCAAGGTTCAACCCCTATTCGTTGACCCCTATTTCCATTCCACCATGATGCAAGGAGTTCCCCCCAAATACCCCCAACTCTCCTATAACAAAAATTTATGAGATTCCCCCTCCTCCATACCACAATACATCTAGTTCATATACATATATTTTGTCCATGACATCTATCAATTGTCTCCCTTCCCCTCACATAGGCCCATATACCTCAGGGAAAAATGATGTTGTTCAACTACCTCCAGGTCCCCCCATAAATCTTGATGCCCCACTTTCCCCTGCTACAAACTCCCTGTACTCCCTCACCTTTCAATCAAATGAAGACATTTTAGAAGTCTTATGCCCACCCGATTACCCATGGGATGCTTTTCATCATCGATCCATTTTTCTAGCACACAATGCCTCTCAGCCATCAAAATATTCCCTTGTCTGTACCATCGAAGATAAATATTCCATCCCTTTTGGCCATGTAGACTGGTTCAAGAATCCAATACTTGCCCTTGACATGTTTGAAGAATTTAACATGGCCAATATCTCACCCACCATCAAGATCAAGTTTTTGGTCAAACCTAATGTAGTGGAAGAAATCACCCTGGGGGAATCATGCTCCCCAGAGGAAATTATAGCATAAAAATCCCTATTCCAAGAATATCGAGATGTGTTTCCCTGGTCATAAACTGAAATTCCAGGATTATACCCAACCATTTTTGAACATCGCATTGACACTTAGCCTGATGTTTCTCCTGTTTTCCAAAAGCAATGCCCCCTCCACTCTTCCAAAGCCATGGTAATCAAATTCGATATTGAAAAACTATGTACAAATGGCTTCATATACCCCATTGCATACACATCCTGTTGGAATGTTGAGAGGGGGGAGTGAATCAATATTACCTTTTTTTCAATTAACAATTACTTTTTTTTATATTTTATTGATTACCACAATGAATCAACAATGAATTGTATGTAAAATAAATTATATAAATATATTTAACATCAATTATAATGTTTTATAAAGAATAGTGAAGGACACCAATCCTCTTTAGAGCACCAACTCTAGGAGACACAGATCCCCTTCTTCAGGGCACCAACCAAGCACCAACTCCCTCATCTTTAGGGAACCAACCCTAGGAAGCACCAACTCCCTTGTATTTAGGGCACCAACCCTCGGAAGCTCCAACTCCCTTATATTTTATAATTTTATTGGTAAGGATATGAATCCTTCCATGCTCCTCCCTTCCACCCTCACTTCAGAAGAACCAATAGTTCTTCTTCTTCGAATCTACTTATATTTTGATCTTCTAATCTAGAATGCAGAGACACTTTCTTCTCACCACTCTTTTTATTTATATACTCCTCCAACTGGTGTGAGCTATGAAAAATGGTGTCCCTTTGTTTGGACCATCTCACCTCTTCATTAACAATAATCTTGTTTATTTTTCTTTATTCAAATATTATCGAGAAGCCTTTCAATTTAATGAAAATGATTTTCATTAATCAATCATAGGTATGGATCGATTTCATTTAATCGATCACAGGTATTTTCAGAAATCAAAATTTGTAGAGGCACTTCCTTCAAACCATTTACATATGACCATAGGCGTAGGACCACGGGCTTATTAATTTAAGAGTTGTCTCTTCTTTCACCCTTTGTTTCTTTATTCCATATGACTGCAGGTGGTGACTAGGTGCTAAGCCAAGCAAGCGCTTGATCACTTATCAAAATCAAAGATCATGTTTTAATGTCATGATGAGATGGACGTTACGCATTTACTTTGGGACTTCGACTATTCGTGGCTCTCGAATTCTGGAGTAGCAATTCCTCCAAAGTGATTACCTATCGAATAAGTCATATAACAGTGGTGATTGCTTATTTTTGGTTAACACTTCCACTTGCACTATCCTTCCACTGTACTTGATCAATGGTTGAGAATGCTCCCAAATTAGATCGATGGTACATGTTAACCTCAACCTTCGACACTTTGGGTGATTTTTCCTTCATTGTCTTTTAATATTCCGGAGTTCTTTTCGTCAAAGTAGATCGGACGGTTGGATGTTATTTGTACGATGAATGGTTCTCGTTCATTTCAGAACTTCGGGACTTCAGGTATTTTTTGCTGGTGAAACTCATGCTAGCACATTATTGTTATTATTCCAAGGCACAGGCGACAACCGTCAGTGCACAAAGCAGGCCGAGGAAATTACAATGGCGGTTTTTTCCCTCACACAGGTTCAGTGTGGCACTACCTCTAAACACAATTGGAAGGACTCCAATGTTAGCGGGTGGATAAAATTTTGGAGGAGGCACCAAAATTAGTCAGCGCACCCAGATCTCACCTCTCCCCCAGATTGACGGTCATTGATCATATATAGGCCTCAATATGCATGGACGTTAAAATTTGTAGCTTAGTCTGGGTTTAAAACCATGGTTTTGCGGAGAAGCCACATGCCAATTGGAGACACATATCGAGATCAAAAGTGGTGAAGATTCAAACCACTTTTTCATAGCCCCAATATGCGCATGTGCGTATAATTCCCTATCCCGGGTTGACAAGTGGTCGCTCCACAACTGTTCTTTCAGCACCTGTCCCCTTCTCATCTCTCGCCACCAGTTCCGCCTCGCTCCACATCACCTTCATCCCATTACACCTCATCTCTGGCTTGTGTGGCCCCCATGCTATCCTCAATCTCCTATTCCCATCCACATATATCCACTTGGCCATTTCCCATCCTCTATTCCATGACGAGCGTGCCAATCATTTCTTTAGCAACCACATCCGCTGTCAGACCTCCCCACAAGTATTTGACTTAGATCCAGATGGCAGAATGCAGAGGCTGCCAAATTCCATAGGTGTAGTGCCGAATCGGGACTTCTCAATCCCGATGACGTAGTTATTGAGGTTGGTTGGTGGTGGTTGAACATCGTTTCCACCATAAATGGAAATTCTGAGAAAGGACTGTCAGCAAGTCGGCTCAGCTGCATAGCCTTCTTGAAGCATGATTGCATCTGACAGAGCTCGCTTCCGACAAGAGATTGCATGCACAGTCTACCAGGAAGCATGCAGACGCAATGCCTTCAATACAGAGACTTGAGCACGCCTTTGGAGTTTTTATCTAAGTATATAGGAGTCTTCGTCATATTTTGCTAGGGTCGATGGTTGAGCTAAGCTCCTGATTTGTAAAGTTTTAATGAAGCCTCTGGTTCTCTGGTTATGTATCTGTATTTGAGAATTCTTGTTTAATGTAAGTTAGTTTCCTTCCATATCTCTATAACATCTCTGTGTTAGAACACTTGGGAATAGATGATCCAGTCGAGGGTAGTTATGTTTTTGTGATGTAGGTTTGATCACAGTGACATCACAACCAATTTTAATCAGTTTAATGTGTTGTCTTTTCCCTCTTACACTGAAGAGCTCCGGCATGGATGATATAGTTGAGTTGTTGTAGCTTCATTGTGATGTATGTTTGATCATTGTGTTGTTATGATTGTGTTTCTTAAATATACTTCAACGTCTGAAACTTTGAATCCAAGAGGATCTTGTTTTCTGAGTTTTTCCCTTATAGGTTGTTGGAAGACCATATGCCATAGCAGAACTGTTGGGCCTGAGATATGATCATCTTCATGATGTTATTATACACTTGTTTCCATATGTATAAATGTGTTTTTATCTTTCAAAGGAGCTTTTTGAAGAATTTTATGGTAAAATGATATAATCGGCATGAGGTACATATAACTCGTGTTTTGTGATTCAATCAAGTTTAATTTATCATATTTTATGGTTTCCAAGAGTTAATTCATGTTTTTCTGCTATAACAGGGAAAAATGCACCATGTTTCTTGGTCTGACACTTGATCCAACACTCGTTTTGGTACTTGATCCGACACTCGTTCTGGCACCCAGTATTGCACAAAAATGCAGGGCAAGTTGGCGGTTATGGTATTGGCAGCCAGTGGTGGACAAATCGAGCACATGGGTTTTGTTTGTCATCACTCCCTCCAGCTACTAAGCTCAAGAGAACTCGATTTCAGTTTTCCAAAGAGGGTGACCATTAGGTTCCTCTGTTTTGTTAGTTATGGATGCATTTAATGTAATTTGTCGAATTTAGAGGTGGTTCGACCCTCCTATGGTCGACCACCTGGGTTGTAATCTTATAAATACCAATAGGATGATCATTAGATTGTTAACCAAGTAGTATAAGCATTAGAATTGCTAGAAAAATGATTTTGCTCTGTTTGCGTTTTTTTTACATTGCCAGAACTACGTTTTTTGACTTTCATGGTGAATTAGGCCTGCTAAAGTTCGTGGTGTGCTTCTAGGGGGTAGCCACAACTTGTTGGGGGGCCCACCATCATTCTGGTGATGTTTAGTGTGTTGTTTATATATTTCATAATTTAAATTGTCTTTTATTTCCTGTACATGCATGTTTTATGTTTTCATTAGCTAGTTGTGATTTAATTGTTTTATTATTCTTTTGCAGGTTAGTGTGATGAGTTATGTTAGCATGAATTAGTTTTGTAGGCTAAGAATAGACTTGCAGGTCTCTACACTAACTCCATATGCATCTAGATATCAGATTACACTTTTATTCATGATCTTACAGCCAAGTTTAAAACAGAGTTGTTTTTAGAATAAAACAGAGTTCTATTTGGGTTTCATTTGACAGGGATTTTGATGGATGGATAGATTTAATTCTAGTTCTTAATCATAGTTTGCTTGTCTTAGTTTTAGATAGAATTCATTTGTTTATTTGTTGGTTAATTGTCAATTTACTTTTTAATAAGCATAATCTAATCTATGTTTTTAATTCATTTTCTTATCATAGCTTGAATAATTAAAATAAACAGTATAGTTTTATTTCACGTAATTTCCTTTCATAGATTAAAATGCAATTAAATTCCTTAGTTGGATAATGATGATCTCATTATGATGTTAATGGTTTGTAAATCAATATGTAGGGTATTTAACATTACTTTTATCATGACTAAGTTTTCATTGGACTGTTTACTTCACACCTTTCATTTTTCCATTGAAATTAGTATTGAGCTTACCATTAGAATTGTCCTTTGTTGTCAAGTGTCATCGAGATATCATCCATCACCACTGAAGGCATTCACACAACCACCATCATTACATTTGAGTGTCTCATAGATTAAAGATAGTTTCTTGCTTTCGTAGATTAGAAGAGATAGTTTCTTGTTTTCATAAGTTTAGTTGTTAGTCTTTCTTGTTTTCAATAGACTAGATTTCCTTTCATGCATTGCATTGAGCATTTAAATTTCCTTTCACGCAAGAGAAATAGTTTTGCATTAGGCATTTAGTTCACTTGCCTCTTAGGCTAGGTAGTTGTTCAATGAGAAGTCTTTGCTTACTTGTCCCTTTGTTTTAGTAGGATAGATAGTTGTCTTTGCTTACTTGTCTTTTGCTTTAGTAGGTTAGTTAGGTGTTTTTGCTTGCTTGTCTATTTGCTTTAATAGGTTAGATAGGTGCTTTTTCTTACTTTCTTATTTAATTTCTTTCATAGGGTAGTTGCTCATTGAATGTAGGTTGGCAAGTTAAAGGTAGTTTGCTTTCATCATTTGCTTAGTATGCTTAGTAGTTTAACTTTGCTTACTGTCATGAACTAGTTTTCTTTACATAGAGTTTTCATTCGCTTTCTTAGGAACTATCCATCAGTCCTTGGCCCAAAAGTACTTAGGTTACCTAGTTTCAATTTGCTTACTAGGGTTTGTTCATTAGATAGGTTTGCTTGAGTAGATTATCCCTAGATAGTTGCTTTCCGTAGTTATACTATACTCCTACCAACCTTTTTACCTTTGGCATACATTTTGCTACAACTCTAAGTTTACTTACCCCGGGTTGACAATTTAAGTGAGGGTAGTTTAGTGTCTTTTTTAGTACATATAAAACACCTAACATTTTGGCGTCGTTGTAGGGAAGTTGTCTCAAGGTAGGAAGTAATTAGGAATTAGATCATCCTTAGAAATTATCATTAGTTTGGTGGCGAGGGAACTTTAAGACGAAAGGTAAGAACCTGCGCATATGCTATAGCAAGTTCCCCAAACCCAATAGTAGTTTTTCTTTTTGTTTGCT
This sequence comes from Picea engelmannii, assembly GCA_009831015.1. Classification (NCBI taxonomy): domain Eukaryota; kingdom Viridiplantae; phylum Streptophyta; class Pinopsida; order Pinales; family Pinaceae; genus Picea; species Picea engelmannii. The sequence continues at coordinate 598,144 of ML784620.1, read as the reverse complement.
TTCATGAATAGGCCTAGGAATCAAATGGTATCTTTTTCTTTTTGTTGTTTCATTCTTTCATGAATAGGCCTAGAGACCCACAAGGTAGATACATTAAATCAAAATCAGACCTTTCAACCAAGGTTCCTTCCACTCTCTTTGGGGGAAGGAACGTTCCGCTTATAAAATTTGCAGACCAATACCGAAAAATAAGAGCTAGCTCAACCCAAAGAGCTAAAATAGTCATTGAAGGGACTAAGACAAGGATCACTATAGAACAATAAATTGAAGCATCAATCATACTAGGATAGGAGGCAATACCACTCAAGTCTTCCATAGAACCAAACAATACAACCTTTGCTTTTACACCACCAACAGGGGACTCTAATTTTAAGGATATCATAGACCCTGAACAAGTGAATCTTTTGTTTGGTAGCTCAACCAATGTAATTATCTCTCAAATTGACACAGAAACTTTGGCACCTATAATCTCAACCGACTCGAGTAGAGTCCCATACATCCAATCAGTAGGAAGACCTTTTCATCAAAGAGAAACTTTGTTCTCTTCAAAGATAAAACCACTTAGGTACTCTCTTTTTGGAAACCAAGCCAATATGGGTGATCATGAGAACCATAACAATGTAATACATAGGGAGGAAGAAGAAACAGTAAACCAAACCAAAACTAACTTCGAATTTCTGATTTTAGACACCACTCTGAATGTCAACATGAACAATGTTCCTCTCTCAGCACTGCCTACCTTTTATGGTAAAAATAGTGAAGATCCAGACACCTTCCTATTTGAATTTGACATCTTGTGTAGGAGATACAACTATGTACAAGATGCCCACAAATTAAAACTCTTTCCTGCCACCCTCAAAGACTCTGCATTAAGATGGTTCATGGGATTGGGAGAATCCAACATTAGGTCTTAGGAATCCATGAAAGACATATTTCTTAAGAAGTACCAAGACTACTGCAAGACCAAAGAGTCTCGTAATGACATCTTTAAAGTCAAACAGTTAGAAGACGAGACCCTTGAAGACTATATGGAAATATTTGGTTATATCTCCTAGAAGTCAAAATACCATGACCTCCCAGAGGATGCAGTTAGGGCTCTTTTCCTTAAGGGAATTTTAGAAGAATATTTAGATATGATTAACCTAATGGCATAAAGTGATATTTCTCATAAACCATTTTCTAAAATATGTGAAATGTGTAAAAACTACTCAAGGAGTATAGCCAAAACATGGAAGAATGTTCAGGACCCTTACAATAGAAGCTTAAAACCAGTTAGTTCAGGTGGTATCATGAGAGAAGAGATAGGGAACCTTTTAGAAAACTTTAAGATGGACATATTAAGAATAATAGGTTCCCATTTGGATACCCTTAAACTCAAAAAGAAACAGGATGAGGAAAATGCAGTAATGAGCATATATTGCCCAAGATGCAGGAGGAAGCATTCCTCAAGGGAATGCCCATTAGATAACATTTCAGTTTGTGGCTTCTATACAGAAGACCATGTGACTGAAAAATGTCCATCATTGCCCATTTTATTAGTCATCTATAGGACATGAGATCCTGGGGAGTCTTCTTATGCACCTAGGAGGCCATGACAACCTAGGAATCAACCCACATACCTGGATCTATAGTCCCAAGTTCCACCCTATTATCAACAACAAGAGTGGAACTCACTAGGTTGGAAAAATTGGTCTACTTAGTACCAACATCCTTGGATTCAAGGATGGAGGGGAGGACAAAACCAAGGAAACCCTCAAGATCCACCTATCCCCATGTACAACCATCCTTATCCTCAGTTCTCATCAAACACTCTGCAGCTTCTACCAGGTTTTGTTCCCTCACCTTTACCTCCTATCCCACAACAACAATCGTTCCAATTTCAAAATGAAATTTCCCCAAAACCAACACTATTACCAGCACAGCCAGTGACGAATCCTAATAATAAACCCCCTCAACCTCTTAACAATGTTGAGATGCAGGCCTTCCCAACAATGTTATTACTCCTGTTCCATTATAGGAAATTCAACTAAGATCGGGAAAATTTCTAGATAGGCAGAGACCTTTAGTAGTCATCCAGGAAGAAGAAGAAGAGGAAACCACCCAACAACCCACAGATGACACTAGGTGGGAAGATGTTATTATCCCAAAGAATCAAGAACCCAAGCTTCCCCAAAATGAATCTTCACAAATTGTGAAGGCCCCTCCTTATCCAGACCGATTGGTAATCGAGAAACCTACCACCCGACCGGAATTTGACATTCTTAATGAATTGAAAAATATTTTTGTAAAAATACCCCTACTTCAAGCCATTAAAAACATTCCAATCTATAGTAAGGTAGTCAAATAATTGTGTATCAAGAAGCCAAGTAGGAAGCAAAAGGACCCTCCTACAGTACATTTGGTAGGAGGACTCTCTGAGTACATATCAGAGTAGCCAAAGCTAGCAAAGTATAGGAATCCAGGAAACCCCATAGTGACCATAACCATTAATGAAGTCTCCATTGGAAACACTCTCATAGACCTAGGGGCAGCCATCAATGTTATGACTGCTACTATCTTGGAGCAATTACAGTTACAACCTCTTCTTCGGCCTACCCCAACCATTTTGGAATTAGCAGATAATACTAGGGTTATACCTGAAGGGATTTTAGATGATGTCATGGTTACCTTAGCCTCATGGGAGTACCCCATGGATTTTATTGTCATTCATTCAAAGGATCCTGCTAGAGGCCATCCCTTTATTTTGGGAAGACCTTGGCTAGCCACAGCCAATGCATTTATTGGTTGTAGAGAAGGAGAAATGACCATCTCGAATGGTCTCTCTATCCATAAGCTCACCATTTACCCTCCAGCTCAACCTATTATGGAGACTCTATGGTGGCTTGAATGTCCATATGAGAATGAAGACTGGGAAGAACCTGTATTTCCTAGTGACCATGCAAGGGAACTTTAGGAGCACACAATATAAAATGTGTTGAACCAATTCATTTCTTTTATTACATGTGTGGATTTTCCATAGTCTTTTCCCCAATTTGCGTACATGTTTGGGGAATAATTTCAAGAACACTTAGATCCATCCATTTTGTCTTCGACATCTTTTATTTTTGAAATAGATGAGTCTTCCATGTCTTATACTATGCCCTATGAGATTAGTCCAGGGAATTTTTTACATATAAACCCCGGGCTAGATACAAACAAACAGAAATAGTTAGTAGATATCCTTAAAGAACAATTAGAAGCATTTTTCTGGGAATACAATGACATAATGACATGAAGGGTATACATCCTGACACATGCATCCACCATATATACACCCAAGGGGAAGTGACACCTGTTAGGCAACCCCGGAGAAGGATGAATCCAACACTCAAAGATATAGTCAAGGAGGAGATTCAAAAGTTGCTAAATGTCAGATTTATCTATCCCATCTCCAACAATAAGTGGGTATCCACGATAGTAGTGGTTCCAAAGAAAGTGACTGGGAAATGGAGAATTTGTGTTGATTTCCGAGAACTCAATAAGGCCACTCTGAAAGACTACTTTCCTCTTCCTTTCATTGACCAAGTTCTAGATACCTTGTCTGGAAAGAAGTATTTCTCCTTTCTAGATGAGTACAATGGGTACAACTAGATTCTTATAGCACCTAAAGACTAGGACAAGACTACCTATACCTATCCTTGGGGCACCTATTCCTATAGGGTCTTACCATTTGGATTGTGTAATGCTCCTGCCACATTTCAACGAGCAGTAATAGGGATATTTGTTGATCTTATTCATGATTGTGTGGAGGTCTACATGGATGACTTCACAGTTTATGGAAACACTTACCAAGAAGCATTAGACAACTTAGAAAATGTCCTCATCAGATGCCAGGAAATGAACCTATCCCTAATTCATGAAAAATGCAAAATGTTGCTAACTGAAGGAGTGGTTCTAGGACATCATGTTTCATCTGAAGGAATAAAATTCGATCCTACAAAGATTGAGGTCATTATTAGACTTCCACCCCCCAAGACTCAAAAAGAGGTGAGAATATTTCTTGGACATGCTGGATATACCGGCAGTTTATTGAAAATTTTACAAAGATTGTTGCACCTATATTTGGATTATTGATAAAAGATGTTGATTTTGTTTGGGCTGAGCATTGTCAAACTACCTTTGAAACCATGAAAGCCAAGTTGTATGTGGCACCAATTCTTATAGGGCCCAATTGGACTCTCCCATTTCATATATCCATTTATGCCTCTGACACTGCAATCAGAGGGGTATTAGGGTAGAAAGAGGACTAGCAGTCCTATGCCATTTATTTTGTAAGCAAGAACTTGTCCCCTGCCAAGTTGAACTACACAGTCATTGAGAAAGAGTTTTTGGTAGTTGTTCATGCTATTAACAAGTTTCATCATTACATTACAAGTTATGAATTATTTGTACACACCAATCATTCCACCGTTAGGTTTCTAATGAACAAACCTATAACTAATGGCTGAGTGACTAGGTGGCTCTTGTTATTACAAGAATTTAATATTAATGTGCTTGACCGACCTGGAAAGGATAATGTAGTAGCTGATTTTCTTTCCTGAATAAAGAATGAAGATGATGACATACCTGTAGATGATAGTTTCTTAGATGATCATATCTTTTCCCTTTCTGTCAATACTCCATGGTTTGCAGATATGGAAAACTATCTGGCTACTAAGAAGTTACCGTCTCATTTGTCACCTCATGAAAAGCAAAAAATTATTACACAGAGTGCTAATTACTCTTGGGTTGGTCATGATCTTTTTCGCACAAGTCTTGATTTGATTATTCGTAGATGTGTCCGAGAGGACGAGGTACCTGAAATACTATGAAGTTTTCATGATGGACCATGTGGTGGCCATTTCTCTGAAAAACATACAACATATAAGGTGTTACATTCAGGTTACTATTGGCCTAGCATTTTCAAATATGTTTCCAAGTATGTGAGAAGTTGTGATAGTTTCCAAAGGATAGGTAGACCTACATCATCTGACGAAATTCCTTTGCAGGCCCAAGTTATGATAGAACCCTTCGCAAAATGGGCTCTCAACTTTGTAGGACCAATTTCACCCATGTCCCATAGGAAGAATTATATCTTAGTTTGTATGGACTATGTCACCAAATGGGTAGAGGCAAAAGCTCTATTTAGGGCCACAGAGAAGTCTGTTGTCGAATTCATCTATGAAGACATATTTACCTGCTTTAGTGTCCCTCGTGAAATTGTTAACAACCAAGGCACTCAATTTATTTCCAAGCCGATGAAAGAGATAATAGAGAAATATGGGGTTAAACATTGTAAATATTCTCCATACCACCTGCAAGCCAATGGTCAGGTAGAATCCACAAACAAAATTCTGGAAGCCATCTTGACCAAGACTGTTCAGTTACATCACCTAGATTGGGCTGATAGGCTCCCAGAGGCTTTGTGGGCATACCAAACTACCTGGAGAAATACCACTGGGCATACCCCTTATGAGCTAGTGTATGGGAAACAAGTACTTTTAAAAATAGAATTCCAAGTAAGGACCTTCCGTATTGTCGCAGAATTACGATTGAACCTAGATGAGGCTCAGAAGCAATGAGCCCTATAGTTGAATGAGTTGGATGAAATCAGGCAATATTCCATCCAACAGACAATATTGGTCCAAAACTAGAGGAGCAAGTGCCACGACAAGTTTTTTAAAAAGAAACACTTCCAGCCTGGTGATTGGGACCTGTTGTTTGATTCTCGTTTCAAAACCTTCAAAGGAAAACTTACCACCCGTTGGTTGTTCCCTTACAAGGTAGACACTATATATGACAATGGAGATGTAAAAATTAAAACAATTGACGATGGACAAGTCTCCTTTGTGGTAAATGGACACCGACTTAAATTTTATCATAAGCCCATTTCCAGAGAGGATTTTCTATAGGTCATATCAGCTAATAAGGCATTGGCCTTAGTAGATGGGGAAGCCCCCCTTTGTTCTTGAAAAGATTTTTTAAAGATTTCCTACTGTATAAATGTAAATAGTTTTTGTTAATAAGGCAATTCTAAGAAGTTTCTATAAGTATTTATTTCACCAGGAGTACACAGTTTCAATATCTTTCATCAAAGCATTGTTATACTTGAATTTTGTGTCTGCTAAAGCATCAAATGAATAGTGACTTACTGTAATTAGCCATGTTTTTGCAAAATTATCATTTTTAAGGCATTCTAAAGCAGTTTCTCTTGAAACTCTTCACCATTGTATAAGGAAGTGATACCATAACTATCAAGCCTAGAGGTCTCTTGCACAGTTTTTCCAAGAAACCTAAGTAAGTGAGTCAAGTGTTTTTATCAAAGAGTAACAAGGAAGTCCAATTAGCAGTTAGTCATGGAAACATCACAATAATTACAAAGGAAGAAAGTAAGTTAAGCCTAGATATACTTTTATGTTCTTTCTCAATGGTACCATCCACTACACACTAAATAGCTTGATTATATCATATCTTTAGATAGGCCACATCTTCTTAAGAACCCCTTACATCATAAAAACCACTAATAATATAATGGAAATTCATCCTCTAACATAAATACCATCCCAATTAAAAAGAAAAGAAATAAAAATACGTTTCAGAGTTGTTCCCCCATCTTCTTGCATAAGAAATCTTATACTAAAATCTTAAAGGATGGAGGGCCAGTCTCTAAGGGTATAAGAGGCTAACCCACCGGGATACTGAACAGGTCTATTGGCAGCGGGTACTAGCCTGTGGTATGACTAGGTAAACCCGTCGGAGTAATGAACAGGCTTGCTGGTAGTGGGGCATTCTACCTAGTGAGGAGGATGATCTGACAAAAATAAATAATAAATCTAAACTTGTCCTGATGTACGACATTACTTGCAGACAAAGCTGACTTGGAGTATGTGTAGTTAAGCTAAGGTTAATGAATCTCATCAATTTTCCATTGGGAAATGAATCTAAGACTATCTTGAAACTCTCTTGCCTACCTCTTCTTATCTATATATAGGATCTCTTATTCTCTAGGTGGGGCCATCTCCTAACTGTCTCGTCGGACCAATATATGAAATTTTATCTTTACACTTGACATACTATAAATCTTCGCCTATTGGGGGATACTGACTGTTGGTTACTATAATTGTTTGTTTAACTAAACAATCAAGTGCTACATAAATTGTCAACCCAGGGAAGTCTGTTTATTTCAAAGGTAACCATGCACTATATATGCTCAATCTCAAAAGCAACCTAGAGTTGTAGTAAAAATATATTAATCACACTTTGCCTTGAAGAAACTGAAGTCCTAAATTGAATTACAATAAAGAAACCTACCTATTGCAGAGTTCAATGTTTAAAAGGGATAACTGTCAAAGAATCCTGGATTACATTAAGAAAATAAAAACCTAGAAAATAAATCTTTCAAGACACTACAAAAGGAAAGACCAACTATTCTGTAACCAGAGAACAGGACCCTATTTCCAAAGCAAGAATCCTCAGCACCTGTTTCCGATCATCACACTTCATGAACTCATTGCTTAGCTGAAATAATTGACACACATTGAAGGATAACTATCTCTGGACAGAAAACAAGACCCTATTCCCTAAGCAGGAAACTTCAACACCAGTTTCTGATTAGCACACTTTCATAAATTCATTAAAATAATTGACATGCACTGAAGGCTAACTATCTCTAACAGAGAACAGGACCCTAGTTCCGAAACAGGAACCTTCAGCACCTGTTCCTGATTATCAAGCTTTCATAAATTCACCAAGCAAGATTTCTAACTAGAATGATTAACAGTTACCCAAACATGAATCATATGAAAACAATGTAACAACAAGCCATAGTTCAGTAAAGCAGTGTTTCAGCAAAAAAAAGTTCAAATAAAGTAGTGTTTCAGCAAAACAAAATTTAATCAAGGCATAAACATAAATATCACTAACACTCTACAAAGCTAATGGGTGAATCTTGTGGAGAAGGTGGGCCCTCCCTTCTCACAAGATTCCCCTGAACGAAAGGGACTAGAGAGAAATGCTCAGAATAGTCTTTTATTCATCTGTCAATGTATCATATTACAATCTAAAATGAAATATGTCCCTCTCTGTAAATCCTTCTTAGTAAAAATAGAAGGTTCCTCGAACGATGATTTCCTCTTATTTAAAGAGGAGGATCCCTTCAATACAATTTAATCAACTAATTATAGGTGTACATCTGAGTCCTATTATTATTCAGATCAACTTTCTAAACTGGAATAGGATATCCTAGTCTCCCGCAACAGAATGCTATTACAAGTGCTGAGTGAGGTGTTGTTGTTGTCGCTAGAGTAACAGCTTCTTTATTTGTCTCTTATTACTGATGTTGTATGTTGTTTCAGCATCGCAAATCATGGGTTGTTTCAGCCACGGGATTTGAGTTCTGACTGTTTCAACACTTCTCAGGCAGCAGTGATGGTTGATGCTAGGTCAAGGTGCAGTTGTTGTAGTCAATCAGTGTGAGTTGTTGTTTCAGCGTCATTGACCACAGACTGTGTAACAACTTCTTCTGTGTTTCAGCATCATTGACCACAGATTGTGTAACATCTTCTTCTGTGTTTCAGCATCGTTGACCACGGACTGTGTAACAACTTCTTCTGTATGAGTTGTTGTTTCATCATTGTAGACCATGAAGAGTGTAACAACTTCTATGAGTTGTTGTTTCAACATCGTAGTCCACAAACTTTTTCAGCCACAGGGTTTGCGTGCTTCAACTGTTTCAGCAACAGGCCTTAATGCTAATCTGTAGTTTGAACTGTTTCAACACTTATACATTTCTGATCAATGGTTAAGTACGAGAGTAATGTACAATTATATGCAAAACAGATTAAACATATAGTAAAGAGAAGAGACGTTGTATACCTTTGGAAAGATAGGGTAAATTGATAATATGAGTTTAAATGTGAGTGAAACAAGAGTGTAATGGTGGAAAAAAGTGTGAGAAAAAAGGTACATTGTATGGTCATAATGCTTCAGGGAGTCTGTGAGACCAATCCTTTCTGTTTTCCTTCACTGTTTTTGTGAGAATGGCTTCTATTACTTTATTTGTGCTTTCCACCTGTCCATTGGCTTGGGGGTGGTATGTTGTAGTCATTCTATGCTGAATATGATATTTTTGAAGGGTGTCTTTAAAGCCATGAGAAGTGAAAGGAGGTCCTCCATCTATAACTAATTCTCTTGGCACTCCAAATCTGATGAAGATGTCTTCAAATAAGAAATATATAATTGCTTCTTCGGTCGCTCGATGGAGTGCTTTAGCTTCCACCCATTTGGTCATATAGTCTGTGCAGACCACTATGTAAACTTTTTGATTGGATGGGGGGTTAATGGGTCCTACAAAGTCTAAGGCACATCTTTCAAATGGTTCAAGTACTATCTGGGGGTTTAATGGAATTTCATCTCTATGATTAGGTTGGCCCATTCTTTAGCAGCTATCATAGGCCCAGACATATTTCTTTGCATCTTTAAAAAGTGAGGGGAAATAATACCCCATCCTAAGAATTTTATGTGTTGTTCTCTTATCAGCAAAATGCCCTTCATAAGGGCCATCATGACAAGATTTTAGTAGATTATAAACCTCATCTTCGCTAATGCACCTTTGGATTTCTTGATCGGGTCCTGTGTGGAAAAGACACCCACTTATCCAGCTGTACCGAGCACTTTGTTGAATGATTCTTCTTTTCTCTCGGTGGGATAGGTGTGGTGGTAACTTCCCTGCAACCAAGTAGTTAGCGATGTCTTCATACCAAGGCGAGTGAGAAGAAACTACAAATAGATATTCATCAGGAAAGGAATCATCTACTGGGGTATCATCATCATGTGTCAACCGAGAAAGGAAATCAACAACTACACTTTCTTTTCCTGGTCTATCTACAATTGCAATATCAAATTCTTGCAATAATAGTAACCATCTGGTGACTCGAGCATTTGTGATAGGTTTGTTCATTAAATATTTGATAGCTGAGTGATCAGTATGGACAAGAGTAGAGTAGCCAGTGATGTAATGTCTAAATTTATTAATAGCATAGATAACTGCTAAGAATTCCTTTTCGGTAACTGTATAATTGAGTTCAGCAGGAGTCATATTCTTGCTAATGAAATAAATAGCATAAGGGAGATGATTTTCTTCTTGTCCCAAGACAGCTCCTATTGTAGTATCTGAAGAATCAGAGGATATATGAAAGGGGAGTGTTCAATCAGGTCCTCTAAGAATAGGAGTTGTAGATAACTGATGTTTAAGTGTATTAAATGTTTCTTGACAAGAATTAGTCCATTTGAATTCAACATTTTTCATCAGTAACACAAACAGGGGAGAAACTATTTTGGAAAAGTTTTTGATAAATCTTCTGTAGTATCCATCATGTCCTAGAAAAATTCTTACCTCTGTTTGGGTTTTGGGAGTAGGAAGGTCTTTAATGACTTGTATCTTGGATGGATCCACCTGAATTCCTTGAGATGAGATAAAATGTCCAAGCACTATTCCTTCATTCATCATCATATGACATTTTTCTATACTTAGGGAGAGTTGGGCTTGTATGCATCGTTTAAGCACTTTCTCAAGGTTTTGTAGTGCTTCCTGAAAAGAAACACCATAAGGAGTAAAGTCATCCATAAAAATCTCCATAGAGTCATTAAGCATATCAGAAAAGATTCCTAAAACTGCTCTTTGGAAGGTTGCTGGTGCATTACATAGTCCAAATGGGAGAACTCTATAAGAAAAGGTTCCCCAAGGGCTAGTAAAAGTGGTTTTATCTTGATATTGAGGTGCAATTTTGATCTGATTATACCCACTGAAGCCATCTAAAAATGAGAAAAATTTCTTCCCTGACAAACTGTCTAACACCTGATCAATGAATGGTAATGGGAAGTGATCTTTTTGAGTTGCTTTATTTAAGGCTCTGTAGTCCACACATACTCTCCATTTCCTGTTTTTCTTAGGAACTATTACCAACGGGGACACCCATTCACTGTCTGATATAGGATATATAAACCCTGCATTGAGCAATTTTTGAAGTTCTTCTTTAAGGATTTCTCTTAAATTAGGGTTCATTCGTTGTTGAGATTGGCAGATTGGTCGACAATCCTCCTTGATATATATATATATATATATATATATGATGAGTACATAATTCGGGAGAGATTCCTTTCATATCTGTATAATCCCATGCGAATGCTTCTTTATTTTCGAGAAGTAACTTCATTAATTGTTGTGTTTCAACATCTGTCAGGTTGGGGTTTATGTTTAGTGTTTTTCTAGGTTTAATTTCTACTGGTATGCTTTTAGAAGAGATGGTGGCAGATGTTTGGGGTGGGTTTTCAGAGTTAAGGTTTTCCTGATTATCTGACTCCAACAGTGCAGCTAGTTGGTTATGAGTTTCTGGAGTTACAGAGGAGGGTTCACAAATAAAATTATTAATTACTTCATCCTCAGTGGCATCTTTAAGGCTTAGAGCTTGTCCGATAGTCAAGATGGGTTGAGTAAGTTGATCATCAAAGTCTACCCATACCGAATTGTCATTATTAATCAGGGGTGTAGCATGAGGGTAGAGGGTAAGTTGTTTAGTTTCATAACCATTGGAAATTGTCATTGAACCTGATCTACAGCTGATAAAAGCATCTGTTGTGGCTAGCCAAGGCCTGCCCAAAATTAGAGGGTGGCCCCCCAACTTTGTTTTAGGTTGTAGTACCACAAAGTCAGCTGGATAATTCCAGGATTCCACTGAGATAATTAGGTCTTCAATGACTCCCTCTAGTTTAATTGTGGATCGATCAGCTAATTCTAGGATAGTTGGGGTGTCTCCGGTTTAATTTTGCAATTGTAACAATTGTGAGGTTTCCAGAGTCATAATATTGATGGCGGCACCTAAGTCTACCAGGACTCGAGGGATTATCATTTTTCCAATTTGTACTGAGACGGTAGGGTGGCCTAGATCACCATATTTAACTGGGGGGACTTTACCTGACATTAGTGCAGACAAGTCACCCATAACATGGACTATGAGGGGATCCTTAATTTTCCTACCAGGCTTCTTGACACAAATATCTCGCATCGTCCTGGCATAGATTGGTACATCTCAGAGTGCTTGTAGTAGAGAAATTTTGACTTAAAGATTTTGTAATTCCCCTAGAAGATTGAAAGTCGATGGCTCAGGCATTTTAGTCAAAGCTAAATGCTCAGGAAATTGTGGTTTTGTTGTTTCAGCAGCATTTTTAGAGGATGATTGTACCTCTTCAGGTACACCATGTTACTTTGTTTCCTCTTTATCAGAAGAGGTAACATCGGCTATGATAGGTTCTACTATTCTCCCAGATCATAAATCAATATCGTTGCATTGCATAGGGAGAAGAGAAAATGTAGGCTGGTTATGAATATCAATGCACTACACAGCTTTATTATTGGGGTTAGGGTTAGGTTGTACAAGTAGTTGGGCTCTCATCATTTGATTGTTCGGTGGAGTACCTGATGGTAAGGAGAGTGGTTGCAGAAATTGTGATTGAGGTAATTGATTTGGGAAGGGGGTTGTTGTCCTCTCCAATTTGAATTCCATTAGTTCTGATATGGTTGTTGTTGCTGTGGAGGCCAAGGAGTCCACATTGATGGATCAACAAAGGGTGGGTTAGTTTTTTGTATGGGTGGGTAATTCATTTGATTTGGATATTGCATTTGATTATAGGGAGGGTAACTCATTTTATTGAAATAAGGATAATTATTCCAATGATTAGAAGATGTAAATGGCATGTTAGGATTCATACCTTGTCCCCGCGGTTGCCATTTCCTTCTCTGTGTCAACAGATAGACAACTTCAGCTTCTTCATCCATTGGTTGTAATGCTACCTTGATCCTTGGTAAAGATGGACATTGTTGAGTTTCATGATCTTTATCACAGATGGTGCAGATTGGCTTTTTGTCCAATGGACATTCTCTTCGTGGGTGCTTGTCTTTGCATTGAGAACAAAAGATGGACAAGGTTGCTTCTGCCTCTGCTTACTTCTTTTGAATATGCAGGGTGTCAATTTGTGAGGAAAAAGAGCTTAACATTTCAGTTTTAAAACCTTCAAGTAAATTACCTATCTCGGCTCTTGTTGCTCCCCCACTGGCTGATTTTTGGACTCTTGAAAATGTGGTGTCCCTGCTATTTGATCTATTTCTTGAAGCTCCTCTTGAACATCTTTTACATAGGTTAACAATTTCATCATATGATTCCTTAGATATGTCCCCTTTTCCAAGCATATTCAACATATCTGAATAGTCATCCCTTACTCCTTTTAATAATATGGTTTTAAGAATATCTTTACTTACATTGGGGTGACTGGATCTTTGCAGATTATACTGTAGCCTTTCTACAAAGTCCTCCAGATTTTCATCCTCTTTCTGCATCATCTTAAATAGTTCCTCCCTTTTTTCTCTTGTTCAGCAATAGTCCTGGTATTTATTCAGGAATTTTTGTTTTATTTGGTCCCATTTTGTGATTACATGGCCTCCAAGACTCATGAACCAACTTAGTGCATTTCCTTTCAATGTTGCTAGAAATAGTTTTAATTTTTGAGCATTGGAAATGTAATCATAACTTCTGCATAATATATCAAACTCAAAAAGGAACTCATCAGGATCTTCTAAAGACAAACCATGAAAGTTAGGTAGTGCTGAGAGTGGAATGTTCTTCATGGGG
>ML784620.1:565953-584394 GCA_009831015.1 Picea engelmannii | reverse complement strand
TAGGTAGTGCTGAGAGTGGAATGTTCTTCATGGGGGCTACCCCTCTAGGAAGATCACCAATAGGAAATCCTAATGTGGAGAAAGAGTTTTCATCATTTACCTCTCCTTCAGGACCTGCCTGTTCTTCATGATGCAATTCTTCACTGTACTCATCCATGTTTTCTTCTGTCTGCTCCCCTGCTACGCTTTCTCTGTCCTCGATGTTTCCTGCTAGTTTCTTGACTGTCTTAGGACTCCAAAATTCTTTCCCCATTTCAAAGTTGGCTTGAAATGAAGGCTGGGATTTTTGTTTCCGAAGGTTTGGTCATTGAGCAGCAAATTCAGACTTTGATATAATCTTGTCAATATAAGTCTTTCTTCCTCCTCTTCCTCCGCCCCTGCCACCTGTAGGGTCAATGTCTTTGGGGTCTTCACATCCTCTCATGCAATCTTTGTATCTGAAAAATCATAAGTTCTTTTGAAATATACAATTACCTTCCCCGGCAACGACGCCAAAATGTTGGTCACTATAATTGCTTGTTTAACTAAAAAATCAAGTGCTACATAAATTGTCAACCCAGGGAAGTCTGTTTATTTCAAAGGTAACCACGCACTATATATGCTCAATCTCAAAAGCAACCTAGAGTTGTAGTAAAAATATATTAATCACACTTTTCCTTGAACAAACTGAAGTCCTAACTTGAATTACAGGAAAGTAACCTACCTATTGCAGAGTTCAATGTTTAAAAGGGATAACTATCAAAGAATCCTTGATTACATTAAGAAAATAACAACCTGAAAAAGAAATCTTTCAAGACACTGCAAAAGGAAAGAACAACTATTCTGTAACCAGAGAACAGGACCCTATTCCCAAAGCAGGAATCTTTAGCACCTGTTTCCGATCATCACACTTCATGAACTCATTGCTTAGTTGAAATAATTGATACACATTGAAGGCTAACTATCTCTGGACAGAAAATAGGACCCTATTCCCTGAGCAGGAAACTTCAACACCAGTTTCTGATTATCACAATTTCATAAATTCATTAAAATAATTGACATGCACTGAAGGATAACTATCTCTAACAGAGAACAAGACCCTAGTTGCGAAACAGGAACCTTCAACACCTGTTCCTGATTATCAAGCTTTCATAAATTCACCAAGCAAGATTGCTAACTAGAATGATTAATAGTTACCCAAACATGAATCATATGAAAACAATGTAACAACAAGCTAGAGTTCAGTAAAGTAGTGTTTCAGCAAAACAAAGTTCAATAAAGTGGTGTTTCAGCAAAACAGAATTTAATCAAGGCATAAACAGAAATAACACTAACACTCTACAAAGCTAATGGGTGAATCTTGTGGAGAAGGTGGGCCCTCCCTTCTCACAAGATTCCCCTGAATGAAAGGGACTAGAGAGAAATTCTCAGAATAGTCTTTTATGCATCTGTCAATGTATCATATTACAATCTGAAATGAAATACGTACCTCTCTGTAAATCCTTCTTAGTAAAAACAGAAGGTTCCTCGAATGATGATTTCCTCTTATTTAAAGAGGAGGATCCC
Organism: Picea engelmannii; assembly: GCA_009831015.1. Classification (NCBI taxonomy): domain Eukaryota; kingdom Viridiplantae; phylum Streptophyta; class Pinopsida; order Pinales; family Pinaceae; genus Picea; species Picea engelmannii. The sequence goes on along the minus strand of ML784620.1, from coordinate 582,849 downwards.
TTCGATACAATTTAATCAATTAATTACAAGTGTACATCTGAGTCCTATTCTTAGTCAGATCGACTTTCTAAACTGGAATAGGATATCCTAGTCTCCTGCAACAGAATGCTATTACAAGTGCTGAGTGAGGTGTTGTTGTTGCGGCTGGAGTAACAGCTTCTTTATTTGTCTCTTGTTACTGTTGTTGTATGTTGTTTCAGCATCGCAAATCGTGGGCTATTTCAGCCACGGGATTTGCGTTCTGACTGTTTCAGCACTTCTCAGGCAGTAACAATGGTTGATGCTAGCTCAAAGTGCAGTTGTTGTAGTCAATCTGTGTGATTTGTTGTTTTAGCATCGTTGACCACAGACTGTGTAACAACTTCTTCTGTGTTTCAGCATCATTGACCACGGAATGTGTAACAACTTCTTCTGTGTTTTAGCATCGTTGACCACGGAATGTGTAACAACTTCTTCTGTATGAGTTGTTGTTTCATCATTGTAGACCATGAAGAGTGTAACAACTTCTGTGAGTTGTTGTTTCAGCATCGTAGTCCACAGACTATTTCAGCCACAGGGTTTGTGTGCTTCAACTATTTCAGCAACAGGCCTTAATGCTAATCTGCAGTTTGAACTGTTTCAGTAGTTATACATTTCTGATCAATGGTTAAGTACGAGAGTAATGTAAAATTATATGAAAAACAGATTAAACATATAGTAAAGAGAAGAGACATTGTATACCTTTGGAAAGATAGGGTAAAGTGATAATATGAGTTTAAATGTGAGTAAAACAAGAGTGTAATGGTGGAAAAAAGTGTTGGAAAAAAGGTACATTGTATGGTCCTAACACTGACTAGTTTCCTATACTTTTGATTGTGAGGTGTCACAATGCTTAGGTATGGGGGAGGGGTTCATGAGATGACAAATGATTATTGCCTAGAGAAAAGAGTCTTTGCAAGAATTTTTGTATTATTACCATGATACAGGTTATTACATTGTTAGCCATGTTATTTTTAAATGCTTAACTCATGTGTGCTATACATTACTGAACTCATGCTTAACAGACCACTCTTTATCAGTTTATTGTTCATTACAACCCATTCATTATAGGTTTTGACACTTTCTATAACCCATTCATTATAGGTTTTGAAACTATATGTCATATACAAGAAGAATGAGTAAGCATGGAGCACTCTGCCTCTGCTCATTAACCACTATGGTTGTCAAAAACATTTCAAAATTGCAGGTTGTCCATTAAAAGAGGAAAAAATGCACTTAACACAGGGCTATCAGATGAAGTAATGTATGAAGTGCCAGATGAGGTGCCGGATGAACTATCATTTAAAGTGCCATTGCATTGCATACCGGTAATTGTCCTAGATTCTAGGGAACTAGAATTCAATTACGTTCAATTAAATTTGTTACAGGCATTGATTAAAATATGCCTCATATGGTTATGATCAAATGTCCAAGTCAAAAGACTTGGACATTGATCTAAGTACGCACCACTCCATTGCTCCCAAGCTTTCCATCAAATTTGAATCTCCCACACATGGCAGCTGGTGCGCACATGTGGGCAACATACTCCACCATAAGAGCATCTAAAATCAGGCTGGGCACTCTATTGTTTCATTTTCCCTTGCCACTTGCTCTGCCCTACGTTAAGGAATCACGCCCAACCTCTGTCAAATTCGCCCTCTTTTCTAATCACACTCAGACCGTGTTAAACCCGTGCCATTTATTGGCCTATTTGCACCCTTTCTTGGTAAAATTCACCCTCTTTTCTAATTGCACTCAGACTATGCCCAATTTGTGTCTCTGCATGGCTCGATTTCGCCCTTTCTTAGTGAATACAAACTCTATCATAATGCCCAAGCGATACAAACCATCCTCCTATGCAGACTTGTTTGCCATTCCAAAATTCGCACAGTGCAGGGAAGTGTTCTTCTGTCCTGGATGGGGGCCATTTCTGTCGAGTTTGCAAGGCCATGATGACGGTCTTTCTATGCAATTTTCAGTTGGTTTTGATGGCAAGATAGCACATGTAGGGTCTCTCAACTTTGCAATCACAAAAGAGTCAATTGTTGCTGCAACAAAAATTCCAAGAATGGGAGATAGGTGGTTCAAGAATCATCAATTGCTGCACTCAAGTTACAATAGGGTGTTTAAGCTCGAATTCGAGATCATTTTAGGAGAAAAAGGGCATGCTAAGGAGTGGAAAAATCCAAAATTGGTCAATCCCCTCATTGTTATCACAAGGTTAATTACATGTAAAGGTAGATACTCCACCTTCAAATCTTGTCACTTTAGATTGTTGGCTCACTTTTTGTTCAATAAACCTTTGAACTTTCCCTTTTATTTTCTCAAAAGCTTGGAGAAAATGTCCTCTCAAGTGCGGAAAAATGTGACCAACCCCCACGATAGTCTCTTCCACCAAGGTTTGATCAAACTCCTCGGTCTTGCCGAACTAGAGAAGCAGGGGAAAAGTTGGGATGCCTTTATCTAGTAGTTTGCAAATCCTCACTTGACAGTTAAGACTGGAAAAAAGCCACTTAGCCTAAAAAATATCTCTCCATCCAAGCCTCACTCTCCAAAAACTCCAAACTCCCTTGCACAAACTCCCTCTTTTCCATAACAATACCAAAAGCTTGTTGATATTCTTACTTCTTCATCGAGGAAAAAGACCAAGAACAAAGACCAAAAGAAGCCTATTGTTGACCCCCCAATGCCTTCATTTTCTCTTGATCCTACACCTAAGAATCCCCATGAAGTAATGTAGCAATACTTTCCCATCATTCCCACAAACAAGAGAGGAGCCAACCGATTTGATAAGGGACCCTTTCAGAAGAGTACCTGGAACATAAGAACCAAGCCTTATGCAAAGCCTCCACCTACTTCAGATCCTATCCAAGTATCCTCCAACCTTGAGAGCCCTCATAAGCAACCTAGAGAAGTCTCTGCGGATGGATTAGAGCCACTAAGGAAAACGAAATCAGAACCTACCTCACCTTTCCGATCTCCCATCAATCCTACTTCACCCATGCCCACTCTTGATCCTAAATTTGATAAATTGACCACATCTCTCAAAGGACCTAAGCCTTCCTTCGAGATCACCGATTCTACCCCAACTATAGAAGAGCTACAAAGGGAAAAACATCGACTTTTGCAACAATTACAAGAGAGGAAGATAATAGGTGCACACATTCATCGTGACAATGCAGTCCTTCGAGCAAAAGTTAACTCTCTTCAATGGTTGGTCGATGGGATGACCCAATCTAATCGCAACTTAAGAGCACAATTAAAGAAACATAAGAGGCACAAGGCTAAGCCTACACAACAAGAAGGAGAGGCTTCTAAAGCCAACCCTTCTCAGCAAGACTAGTTCTGAGGGATGATTTCTTTTTGTTTGCAGTGGGACCTGCAAAATTGTAGGTGTGGGGGTATGTTGGGCCCGAGATATGATCATCTTCATGACATACACTTTTTTCCATATGTATATATGCATTTTTATCTTTCAAAGGAGATTTTTGAAGAATTTTATGGTAAAATGATTTAATCGGCATGGGGTACGTATAATTCGTGTTTTGTGATTCAATCAAGTTTAATTTATCATATTTTATGGTTTCCAAGAGTTAATTCATGTTTTTCTACTATTACAGGGAAAAACACACCATGTTTCTTGGTCTGACACTCGTTTCGACACTTGATCCAGCACTAGTTCCGGTACTTGATCCGACACTCGTTCTGACACCCAGTATTGCACAAAAATGCAAGGCAAGTTGGTGGTTATGGTATTGGTGACCAGTGGTGGAAAAATAGAGCACATGGGTTTTGTTTTTCATCGCCCCCTCCAGCTACTAAGTTGAAGACAACTCAATTTCAGTTGTCCAAAGAGGGCGATCATTGGGTTCCTCCGTTTTTTTAGTTATGGATGCATTTAATGTAATTTGTCGAATTTAGAGGTGGTTCGACCCTCCTGTGGTCAACCAACTGGGTTGTAAGCTTATAAATATCAATAGGATGATCATTAGATTGTTAACCAAGTAGCTTAAGCAATAGAATTGCCAAAAAAACGTTTTTGCTCTATTTGAGTTTTTTTACATTGCCAGAATAGTGCCATAACTGTGTTTTTTGACTTTCATGGTGAATTCGGCCTGGTGAAGTTCGTGGTGTGATTGTAGAGGGTAGCCATGACTTTCTGGGGGGCCCACCAGCAGTCTGGTGATGTTTAGTGTGTTGTTTATATATTTCATAATTTAAATTGTCTTTTATTTCCTATACATGCATGTTTTATGTTTTAATTAGCTAGCTGTGATTTAATTGTTTTATTGTTGTTTTGCAGGTTAGTATGATGAGTTATGTTAGCATGAATTAGTTTTGTAGGCTAAGAATAGAATTGCAAGTCTCTACACTAACTCCATATTCATCTAGATATTAGATTACACTTTTATTCATGATCTTACAACCAAGTTTAAAACATAGTTGTTTTTAGAATAAAACAGAGTTCTATTTGGGTTTCATTTGATAGGGATCTTTGATGGATGGATAGATTTAATTCTAGTTCTTAATCATAGTTTGTTTGTCTTAGATTTAGATAGAATTCATTTGTTTAGTTGTTGGTTAATTGTCAATTTACTTTTTAATAAGCATAATCTAATCTTTGTTTTTAATTCATTTTCTTATCATAGCTTGAATAATTAAAATAGACATAGTATAGTTTTATTTCACGCAATTTCCTTTCATAGATTAAAATGCAATTAAATTCCTTAGTTGGATAATGATGATCTCATTATGATGTTAATGGTTTGTACATGAATATGAAGGGTATTTAACATTACTTTTATCATGGCTAAGTTTTCATTGGATTGTTTACTTCACACATTTCATTTTTCCATTGACATTAGTATTGAGCTTATACCACTAGAATTGTCCTTCGTTGTCAAGTGTCATCGAGATATCATCCGTCACCACCGAAGGCATTCACACAACCACCAGCATTACATTTGAGTGTTTCATAGATTAAAGATAGTTTCTTGCTTTCATAGATTAGAAGAGATAGTTTCTTGTTTTCATAAGTTTAGTTGTTAGTCTTTCTTGTTTTCAGTAGACTAGATTTCCTTTCATGCATTGCATTGAGCATTTAAATTTTCTTTCATGCAAGAGAAATAGTTTTGCATTAGGCATTTAGTTCACTTGCCTCTTAGGATAGGTAGTTGTTCAATGAGAAGTCTTTGCTTACTTGTCCCTTTTCTTTAGTAGGATAGATAGTTGTCTTTGCTTACTTGTCTTTTGCTTTAGTAGGTTAGTTAGGTGTTTTTGCTTACTTGTCTATTTGGTTTAATAGGTTAGATAGGTGCTTTTGCTTACTTGCTTATTTAATTTCTTTCATAGGGTAGTTGTTCATTGAATGTAGGTTGGCAAGTTAAAGGTAGTTTGCTTTCATCATTTTCTTAGTATGTTTAGTACTTTACCTTTGCTTACTGTCATGAACTAGTTTGTTTTACATAGAGTTTTCATTTGCTTTCTTAGGAACTATCCATCAGTCCTTGGCCCAAAAGTACTTAGGTTACCTAGTTTCAATTTGCTTAGTAGGGTTTTTTCATTAGATAGGTTTGCTTGAGTAGATTATCCCTAGATAGTTTCTTTTCATAGTTATACTATACTCCTACCAACCTTTTTACCTTTGGCATATATTTTTCTACAACTCCAAGTTTACTTACCCCGGGTTGACAATTTAATTGAGGGTAGTTTAGTGTATTTTTTAGTACATATAAAACACCTAACAAGAACTCTTCATTTTCCTCAAGTTCTTCCTCCTACTCACCCTTACTACAACTTACTGACTGAAATTAGATTGAGACCTCACTTGCCTGTGCATTCCAGCCCAGTTTTTTGAGTTAAAGTGATATAATCCTGATTCTACGTCCATTAGACCCCCTTTAAATTTATTCATTGTGACATAAAAACTGATGGGTATTGGGCTTACCTCTACCGCAATCCAAAGGTGACTTCTGGTGCTAACATTTTTGGCAACGTTGCCAGGGACTAATTGAAGATTTTCCCTAGGATTGAACGACATAGCTTACTAGTTCTGAAGGTGCATCTAGACTTAGTACATCAAGATTGCAACTGTGCACCTGGAGACTCCACTATGGTGAATCCACTAAGATGACTCTGTTGTTTCAGCTGTGGCTTCTAGAGGTAGACACATGAGGCCCACTCCACAGCTGCCTCTAGAAACACCTAAAGCTGACCTAAAGAAAATTATCAGAAAGGGAAAGGTGCTCTAAGAAGGTACTTCTACTGTTGAACCAGGTATTTCTGATGATTTCCATAATCCTCATATATGAACTCCAATTTCTTCCTCTCATTCTACTATTATACCTTATGTTGGAGTTTCCTTAACTTTAAGTTTTGGGGGTGTTCCTGTTGAGTTATCCCCTCCTAGTCTAGGATTGGAGGGATAAATCCTTGTCACTCCTCTCTCCCCTAAAGTTGTATCATGGTTTAGACCCATCAGCTCAAAAGATTTTCCTACCCTGGGCCTTACCACCCCTCCTCCTATTACTTTTTTTACTTCTCTAGAGAGGGAAACCTCTGTTCCCTCAAGCCCTATAGAATTTTCTCCAAATCCTTTGTTGTTTCCCTTTCCCCCCAGAAATTCAGTTCCAGTCTCCCCTGTTCAAACCCCATCTCCTCCTGGTCATCCTCCACCTATCATCCCTATGGAAGGTGCTAATCCTCTTAGGAATAGAATGGATGCCATAGTGGCTACTAGATATGCCCCTTTGATCTTACCTCATCCAATGAATGCTCTCCCTACTAGAGATTACCTAAAATACATGCCCAAGTTCACTAGAGAAGAAGACATAATTGTTGAAGAGCACCTTGCTACCTTCTATAGTTATGAAAACAATCTAAATATCGAAAACGAAGATGTGTGGATGAGAGTCTTTGTCCATAGCCTCGATGGTGAGGTTAGAAAATGGTTTAGAGGATTGACCCCTGGATCCATTGCTGCGATTGAGGCTTTAGATGATGTTTTCTTGAGGAAATGGGGGTATAAGAAAGACTTTATGTATTATATCATAGATTTTGGGTCCCTAAAGAGAAATGAGGGAGGATATGTCTCTGACTTCTCCAAAAGATTCAACAAAATGTAAAATAAGATCCCTACCGAGATAAAGCCTACATAAGCCTCTGCCAAAATCACTTATGCTAGTGCTTTTGACCCTGATTTATGCCTCTTGTTAAGAGAAAGAAGAGCTACTTCCTTGACTCATATGCAAGATGTAGCCCTGGAAGTAGAATCTGATGTGTTGGTAGTTGATAGACTCGGAAATAAAGTTGACAGAGACAAAGGAAGGGGGAGATCTAAGGACTCAACCTATGGTTCTTCTGCATCCCACCCTCAAGTGGATGAATTGACCAATATGGTGAAAACCCTTTCTACAGAGATGGATAAGATGAAATTAGAAGGGAAGAAAGGTTATAAAGCTGCCCAAAATGATGAAAGCATAGGTAATTTCAGAAGACCAAATAATACCCCTCAGATACTTCCAAGAGAGCCTAGAAGAAAATATAGGGATGATGATAAAATCCAAACCCCTCTCCAAAATAACCTCGTTGTTGATGAAGAAAGGGAGGAAGAAGAGCTTGGTCCAGAAATCCATTATCTCGGAGACACCTCCCCTTTTCCCCATTTGACTCAAGATGCATATGAGGAGTCTCTCTTAGACATCCAAATAAATGAGATGAGTAAGGGGGAGAAGGCCAATAACATCCCCAATAAATGTAAGATCAATTCAAAGAAGAAATAAGAGAATTCTGACATCCCTAATCAACCTTCCAGAGTAGATAAGCCTACCAAAGATGTAGCAAACAACAAAAAAGAAAATAAAACTCAAACTCCCTCAACAATAGCTAAAGGTACTATCCTAGAAGTGAGAGAAATTCTAAAGCCCCCTTCCTCCTTTATATTCAAGCATGAAATTCAAAAAATTAGAATCCTTGTGCCCCTCTCAGAACTGGTCAAGCATGAAGACTTCAAAAAATCCCTCTCTAAGTTGTTGCAGTCTGAGCCATCTTGCCATTCCACAGACTCAGTGAATCTCCAAGATGACAAACCAACGGTCATATTAGGTCCTATGGTAGAAGATAGAGATTATTCAACCCCTCCCTTCTATACATCCCTGAACATACATGATAAGGTGTTGCATAATTGTTTGATGGGCTCAGGGGAATCTCATGCCCAAAAATGTCATGGAAGAAATCAGATTAGAGATCACAAAAGCATATCATGATTTGTATTCTTTTGATTCAAGGAGGGTGCAATGTCTTGGGCTGAACAAATATCTAGTTGTAACCTTGTTTCAGCTGCCCATGAAAAGTGTGGTCATGGATATTGTAGTGGCGGATGTTCCTCCCAATTTTGGCATGATCTTGTCAAGATCTTGGATAAAAAGGCTTGGGGGAACCTTGCATATGGACCTAACATATGTTACCATTCCATTTTTTGGAGGGGAGCATAGAAGACTGTATAGAGAGGCTTAGTTGGCCTACATTATCAGTGATGAGGCAGACCCCACCAATCATCCTATATTTTCCCTTGATACTGATTTGGGATCCAACTTATTGTAGCTCATTGATGCCCCTGAACCTCTTGAGATTAGAAAGTCCATTACTCTCTGCGAAGATTCTCCTCCAATTACCTCTGTGTGGAAAATGTTCTTTGATGGAGCCTCTTCTAGAGAAGGTGTTGGTGCGGGAATGGTATTGGTTTCACCTGTTCAATAAATTATATCTCTGTCATACAAATTAGAGTTTGAGTCTACCAATAATGTGGTAGAATATGAATCTATTGTTTTAGGATTGAGGGATGCAAAATGCATGGGAATTAAAGAGATATCAATGCATGGGAATTAAATATCAAAAATACTTATCAATCCAAACACCCTCGACTCAAAAGTTATAGAAATGAAGTGTGGGACCTCATTGACATTTTTTTCTCATCGTTTAACATTTCATTTGTTCCCAGAGAATGTCATGGTTGATTCTTTGGTTGTCTCAGCAAGCAATTTTAGAGTCCCTCTACCACCTAAATTCAAGTATGATATAGAAGTAAAATATAGACCCTCTATAACTGAAAATGCCAAGCATTGGAAAGTGTTTGAGGACGATCTTGAGATAAAAACGTTCTTGGAGACCGTTGGTGAGTTTTCTGCATTACACATTGATCAAGATCCTGACTCGTAAATAGATCCTCATCCTGATGTTTTTCTGAACAAAACTTTTGATCATCACATTGTCCATTTACCCAGATATCACATCCCAAAGGGACTCGTTCCTTTGTAGAGATTGTTTGACAAAAATGATGTGGTAGTAAAGGGTAAAGTCTCAAATGAGGATGTCGACATAGATGAGTGCAATATTGGCACAGAGAAGGATCCAAAATTTGTCAAGTTGTCAAGAGAGTAAAGGGTCGAGTATGTTGATCTATTAAAGGAGTTTGCTGATGTGTTTTCCTGGACCTATGAAGACCTCTAAAAACATATAAAACCAACATATTAAGCATAAGATTCCACTGAAGGAGGAGGCCAAACCATATAGGTAGAAATTAAGACAGATAAATCCTATGCTATTTCCTATTATGGAAAGGGAGGTAAAGAAGTTGTTGAAGGCCCAAATCATTGTCCCTTTGAGATATTATGAATGGCTGGCCAGCTTGGTCCTAATAAGAAAGAAGAATGGAGAAATTATACTTTGTGTTGATTTCAAAAACCTGAATAGGAGCTCTAAGAAGAATAATTATCTGTTGCCAAAGATGGAACACATATTGCAGAGGGTGACAGGTGCATACAAGATTTTCATGATTGATGGCTTTTCTGGCTACAATAAGATCTCTGTCTTACCTAAGGACATATAAAAGACAACCTTCACCACTCCTTGGGGCACATTCATGTATTACAAAATTTCCTTTGGATTAATGAACACAGGAGAAACCTTTCAGCGAGCCATGGACATCACTTTCATTGGAGAAAAGGACAAATTTGTAGTCATCTACCTGGATGAACTTACAGTTTTCTCCATCTCTGATAAAGAACATTGTCAGCATTTGAAAAGGGTCTTCCTAAAATGCAAAAAATTTGGTCTCTCCCTAAATCCCCAAAATTCATTATTTTCCATGCAAGAGGGAAAGTTGTTAGGACACATAGTATCAACTGAAGGGGTCAAGATTGATTCAAGCAGGGTGAAAGCTATTCAAACCTTGTCACTTCCTAGATCCAAGAAGGAAGTCTAGTCTTTCCTGGGCAAAAGCAATTTTTTGAAAAGGTTTGTTTCAAATTTTGTTGAATTGGTGAAGCATATCATAGCCATGCTCAGGATGAGGAATGAAGTAAAATGGACTTTTGAGTCTAGAAATTCTTTCGACCAAATCAAGAAGGCACTGATTGAGGCACTAGTACGTGTCAGTCCTAACTAATCCAAGGATTTATTAATATTTTCCTTTGCCTAATTTGACACAATGACAGTTGTTTTGTTACAGAAGAATGTTGAAGGGCTGGAGCAACCCATTTATTTTTTTAGCATAGCACTAAGAGACATAGAGATCAGGTATGACATCATGGAGAAGCGGGCCTATGCCTTGGTGAAAGATCTCAAAGATTTCAGAGTCTATGTTTTGCATTCAAATATCATTGCATATGTTCCTTCATCTTCTATGAAAGACATTCTCATTCAGCCTGACATAGACAGGAGAAGGAGTAAGTGGATTGCCAAAATCCTTGAATTTGAGTTGGAAATAAAACCCACCAAAATAGTTAAAGGCCAAGGTTTAGCCAATTTTTTGGCTGAATCTAATTGTAAAGATTTGGAGGTTAATTTCATCAACACTTTCTCAGAAAATCAGCAGGCTAAAGTGCCTGATAAAATCCCCCAGGACGAACCTCCATTGGAAAGATGCAACTGGTATAAAGACATTATATATTTTATGCAAGAGTTGCGACCTCCAGATGGAATGGGGAAGAGAAAGGCAAGAGATTTAAAGCTCAAAGAAATCAGATATTTCCTTATTGACTAGGTCTTGTATTGGAAAGACCCTCTAGGAGCGCTTCAGAGATGTTTAGACCCATAGGAGGCCCAAAATATTATGTTTGATTTTCATGACAGCCTATGTGGGGGACACCACTTATGGAGAACCACGACCTATAAAATTATTAGGGCTGAGTACTTTTGGTCTACTCTATTCACAGATTGTGAAAAAGTCAGAGCTTGCATCAAATGTAAGAAATTCTCTAGTAAGAAGCAACTCAAGTCTCTGCCATTGAATCCTGTGGTAGCTTTAGGACCCTTTCAGTAGTGGGGCCTAGAATTTATTAGGAAAATTCATTCTGCTTCAAGTGGTCAACATAGGTGGATCTTAACTATAATAGAATATTTCACCAAATGGATAGAATACATCCCCACAAGGATCACTTCTCACAAAGTAATCATTGGTTTTCTTGAAGACATCATAACAAGGTTTGGTTTCCCGAACAGAATCATCACTGATAATGTTGTATCCTTCAAGTCTGGGCCATTGATCAAATTCTGTGAGTAGTTCAGGATTTCATTAATCAAGTCTAACCCCTATTACCCCCAAATAAATGTATTAGTAAAGTCCTGTAACAAGAGCCTTATAAAGATTATCAAAATGATGCTAGAGGAAAATAAGAAGGCGTGGGATTCAAAGCTCAAATTTTCTCTGTGGGCTAATAGAATGACAACGAAGAGGTCTCTAGGCACCACTCCTTTTCAGCTTGTCTATGGAGTTGAGGTTGTTTTCCCTTCTCATCTTTCCATGCCTATGGAAAAGTTCTTTCAGGATTACAACAGAGAACCTGACAATATGATCAGAAGAATTCGTCAACTGGTAGAAGTCCAACAAACTAGAGATAAGGTGATGGACAGAGCACATGACTGTCAGTAGAATATCAAGCAGGCTTTTGATAGGAGAAGCAAAAAAGAGGATTTCCAGCTGGGAGATCTAGTACTTAAATGGGATGCACCCAGACAATATAAAGGAAAACATGGAAAATTTGAAGCCCTTTGGATCAGTCCCTTCAATATTTCTGAGGCATTTCCAAACAACACTTATAGGTTGTAGAATGTGGAGGGTGATGAAGCTTTTGGTGGCCCTATAAATGGTCTCTTCCTGAATTTTTTTTTGTCTGAAGCCGCAGTCAACGTCCCACCATTTTAAATACCATTCCTATTCTATGTTTATTTTGTTTTAGTAGGAGACTCCACAACCCAACAACAAGACGACTATAGCTATGAGCTCTTGGCATCTCACAGGGTGCAAGCCATCCCCCATGGATCCTAATGTTAGCAAATTATTGTTATTATTGCAAGGTGCAGGAGGCAATCGTCAGTGCCCAAAGCAGGCCAAGGTAATTACAATGGTGGTTTTCTCCCTCACACAGGTTTAGTGTGGCGCTACCTCTAAACACAGTTGGAAGGACTCAAAAGTTAGCGGGCAGATAAAAGTTTGGTGAAGGCACCAAAAGTAGACGATGTGCCCAGATCTCACCTCTCCCCCAGATCTACGGTCATTGATCATATTGGGGCCTCAACATGTGTAGACGTTAAAATTTGTAGGGCGGGTCGATTTGAAACCATGGTTTTGCAGAGAAGCAACGTGTCAATCGGAGACGCATATCGGGCTCAAAATCGCTGAAGAGTCAAACCACTTTTTGCAGCCCCGATATGCACATGTGTGTATAACGCCTTATCCTAGGTTGACAAGTGGTTGCTCCACAATTGTCCCACTGACACCTATCCCCTTCTCATCTCCCACCACCTGTGCCACCTCGCTCCACATCACCTCAGATCCCACTTGTGTGGCCCCCATGCTATCCTCAGTCTCATCTTCCCATCCATGGTTGTCCACCTAGCCATCTCCTATCTACTATTCCATGTCAAGCGCACCAATCACATTGTCAGTAGCCACGTCTACTGTCAAACCTCCCCGCAAGAATCTGACTTAGATCTAGATGGCAGAATGCAGAGGCCGCCAAATTCCACAGGTGCAATGCCAACTCGGTCCTTCTCGATCCCGATGAAGTAGTCATTAAGGTTGGTTGGTGGTGCTTGAACGCCATTTCCACCATAAATGGAAAGTCTGATAAAGGACTGTCAGCAAGTCGGCTCAGCTGCATAGTCTTCTTGAAGCATGATTGCATCTGACAGAGCTCGCTTCTGACAAGAGACTGCATGCACAGTCTGCCAAAAAGCATACAAACATAATTCCTTCAATACAGAGACTCAATCATTCTTCTGTAGTTTTTCTCTAAGTATATAGGAGTCTTCCTCATATTTTGCTAGGGTCGATGGTTGAGCTAAGCTCCTGATTTGTAATTTTTTAATGAAGCTTCTGGTTCTCTGGTTATGTATCTATATTTGAGACTTATTGTTTAATGTAAGTCAGTTTCCTTCCATATCTCTGTAACAACTGTGTTAGAACACTTGGGCATGGATGATCTAGTCGAGGGTAGTTATGTTTTTGTGATGTAGGTTTGATCACGGTGACATCACAACCAGTTTTAATCAATTTCATGTGTTGTCTTTTCCCTCTTACACTGAAGAGCTTGGGCATGGATGATCCAGTAGAGTTGTTTTAGCTACATTATTATGTATATTTGATCATTATGTTTTTATGATTGTGTTTCTTAAATATACTTCAGTGTCTGAAACTTTGAATCCAGGAGGATCTTGTTTTATGAGTTTTTCCCCTATAGGTTGTTGGAAGACCGGATGTCCATATCAGACCTCTTTGTTTTCCTCAAGTTCTTCCCCCTACTCACCCTTAATACAACTTACTGACTAGAGTTATATTGAGACCTCACTTGCCTATGCATTCCAGCCCAGTTTTCCGAGTTAAAGCGATATAATACTGAGTCTGCATCCATTAGACCCCCTTTAAATTTATTCATTATGACATACAAACCGATGGGTATTGGGCTTACCTCTACCGCAATCCATAGGTGACTTCTAGTGCTAACAACTCTGGAAGTATAAACTCTCGGAGTGACGTAACTTGCTGACATCACTTGTTGATGTGGCACTCCTCATGTGGCACATGTTCTTCTCCTGGATCTTTAACAGTCCTTCTTTAGAGGTGAAATCTCCTACATTTTCTAATATTAGACACTTAATTTTTAGATTTGTTTCATTTTCTACAAGAGATTTATGTATTTTAAATTTCTCAAAGGCTTATGAGTTTTCTTTTAAAAAGAAAACCTGGGTCAGTCTTGTGTAATCATCAACAATCAACATAAAATAATGTTCACCATAAGTGCTTTTGGTTCTGGTAGGTCCACATAGATCCGTGTGAATAAGATATAATGGTTTAGTTGTGGAATTCTCTTTTGTTTTGAACCTAACACTTGTTTTCTTTCCTATTTGACAATGTTTACAAATAGGATCTGAAGGTCTAATCACTTTTGGCAGGTTCCTAATTGCTTATTTTTCATTGGCTTTAATCAAGTTGTCAAATCTTAAATGTCCCAACCTTCTATGCCATATCCAAACTTCATCTACTTGACTTAAGAAACATTTGTCTTCTTCTTCTATATCAAGGATGTACACATTACTAGATGTTATTGGTGCAACTGCCACTAGCTTTCTAGTGTCCTTTTTTCTGATTTCACATTTTTGAGAATCAAAAGTAAGTATGTGACCCTGATCACAAGTTTGACTTACACTTAGAATATTTGGTTTGATATTTTCTACCAAAAGTACATCTTCTTCTTTGGTTTCATTATTTCATAACCTTATAATTCCTTTTCCCAATATCTTGACTGACATATTATCTCCAAAAGTTACTTTTCCTTTTCCTTTCTTGTTTAACTTGAGAAACTTACTTTGATCTCCAGTCATGTGTTTGGAATATCCACTATCTATATACCATTTACACTCTTTATTTCTCACATATAATGCTACATTACACTCTATTTTCTTTTTCCTCCATTTTTTTTATTATGGGGATTTTTTGTCTTTTTATCATATTTTGGCAATCTACAATCACTTGTTTTATTACTATAGTTGTTGCAGTTTTGGAATTCACTATTGAAATCTTGCAAAGGAGTAAATGAGTTGTAGTTTCTCTTCTCTGTATTGTACCTATTTTTCTTATATCTTTGGACATTTATGTTATTGTATTGTTCATAAGCTTTGTAGTGTATTGCCTTATGTCCAAAATTATTGCAGGAGTAACAATATCCAATGAATAGATATTTAATAGGGGGATTCCTTCTGGTGATTGTATTCTTCCTGTCATTTATTACTTTAGTAGGGAATATTGATTTTTGTTTATGTGGAAAAGTGTTCAATGTTATCATATTTTCCTTATTAGCTTCTCTTCTTAAGGATCCCTTTAGAGCATCTGCATAACTGATTGGTCTTTTGACAGATCCTTGTGATGTAGAAGTTGAGTCTTGGGTGTATCCCAAACTAGTCTTGTTGTTTGGTGACCTTTGGCTACTGAGAATTTTATCCAATACCTTTGAACTATTTCCAAATTTGATCTCTTCTTTTCTTTCTCAAGTTCACTTTTTAGCATCTTGATCTCAGCTTCTAGTTTCTTACATGCTTGTTTTTTATCACTAAGTTGTTTTAAAATGATTTCTTCATTTTTATTAGCTTTCAGGAGCTAGGACTTCAAATCACTGATGGTCTGTTCTGACACCTTGAGGTTTTTGGAAACTTCCCTCTCTCTTGATTCAGTAGCTTCTTTAATCTCTAGAAACTCCCTTCTTAGTACCCTATTTTGTTTTTTCCTAGTTCTTCAATTACACTAAGGATTTCTTCTTCGAAGTTCCCTTCTTCTTCATCTTCTGAATGTTTATCATCTTGATTTTTCATTCCTATAAACAAAAGATCTGAATTTTCATCCTCACTCATGTCTGAAGAGCTATTGTCTTCTTTGAAGTAGAAGTTTTTCCTTTTTATATAAAATTTGTTCTTGTATTGGTTTTTCTGGTTGTGAAATTCTTCATCATTTTCCTCCTACTTGGGATAGGGACATTTGTTAGAAAAGTGTCCAATTATGCCACAGTTGAAACAATTGAAAGGTAATTTTCCTTTATATTTTCCAAATCCTGTCTAGAGTTTCTTTATAAAGTTGGCCTCTTCTACATCTGATATATCTGATAATTTATCATTGGTATTTTTCTCATGCCTCATCTTTTTCTTGGATGATTTAAAGGTTTCTTCATCTTTTGTTGATTTATCATTCCCTGTTCTCATTTCATATGCTGTAAAAATTCCATGAAGTTGATCAACTGTGAGTGTGCTTAGATCAGTTCCATCTTCAATTCTAGAAATCTTTGCATCATATCTCATACGTAATGATGTTAGTATTTTTTTCACAATAGGTTTATTTGTGATTTCTTCTCCTACCGCTCTGATTGAGTTAACCACTTCATCTACCCTATGAAAGTACTCAGCAATATTTTCTTCTTATTTCATTTTCAAACTGAGTTCTATAGGTCTATAGTTTAGCTTCCTTGACTTTGTCATCTCCTTCATATACAACCTCCAACTTGTCCCAGATTTCTTTGGCTGATTTACAATGCATAACCTTTACACATATAGAATTAGTCAACCCTCCTAGAATTCCATTAACTTCTCTTGAGTTGTCATTACAAATTTTCTTTCATGCAACGTATTTGGCTGGAGCAGTTGGTGCAGTGCAACCATTAACAACAGATTGCCAGATATCAAAACCAAGATCCAATAGGAAGTTTTTCATTATTAACTTCCATAGGTCATAACCTCCTCCATTGAACAATGGTGCTTTGTTTTTAGATATTCACTCTTGTCGATCCATCTTCAGGACCTACCTTCTAGTTGTTAGACAGTGATGAAGGCACCCGC